>OX333072.1:54677937-54792937 GCA_946863875.1 Alloplasta piceator
AAAAAATATTTTTTTTTTACCTCTGAGAAGTAAAGTGGAGCAATAATGTAATTTTGTAATTTTGAGTAGTAAAAATATAAATTAATGACATAAGAATGTAGAAGCAGAAACATAATTGAAATTCTTATGTCATTAATTGAAGTTTTTACTGCTCAAAATTACAAAATTACATGATTGCTCAACTTTACTTAACTTGGAGGTGAAAAGAAATTCTTTTACCAAAATTCAAAAATTCATATTTTTGAAAAAAAACACCTTTCTGAAAATTTCAGGATTATTGAAGATCAGTACAAGGTATTATATAAATAAAATTGACCCAAAAATTTAATGTTGATGGTGGATTTTCACGATTTTAAAAAATTCAAAATTCTCCAAATTCATCATTTTTCAAGATTTTTTTTCGGAATTTTTTTTTTCGTACCCCCAAGTATACTCTTTGAGACGAACCCAGAACGATTTTTTCGTAACTACAATAGTTTTCGAGATATTTGAAAAATAAACTTGAAATATTGAAAAAATTGTGAAATTTTGAATTTCGCATATATTTCGAATAAACATTTTTAATTTTTTTTCCTTTGGTAGAACATCGTTTCATGATAAAAGAAAACTTCTGACCAAATTTCATGGAAATTGAGCGAGGTCGATTCCAACTATTGGTCGATTTTACATGGAATGACCCATGTACTTTTATCATTATTTTGAACTAATCCTGTGTACTATTCGAAAAAAACGTTAATTAAATTGTATCATTTCTGCTGTATCTAAATTTGCCTAACGGAATTATCCAAGGCATAAATATATTAATCAATCGATCAATCAATCAATTAATCAAATATCTTAACTCCATTATGTGGAACGAATCCAACGGTTTTTTTTGGGACAACACAAATTTCGATCTGACCACATGCAAAACATTATTTGTATTCAGCAATAAAACATTCTGCTGCAGCAATAACAAAAAATTGGCTGTAACGACAACAAATTTTG
The DNA here is from genome assembly GCA_946863875.1 of Alloplasta piceator. NCBI lineage: Eukaryota > Metazoa > Arthropoda > Insecta > Hymenoptera > Ichneumonidae > Alloplasta > Alloplasta piceator. The sequence continues at coordinate 54,678,925 of OX333072.1, forward strand.
CTGGAGCGACAAAACGTTACATATTACAGAAACTATTTTTATATTTCCTTATCGTTGAATCAATAATCGATAAAAATAAGACCTTCGAAATTTGACGAATAACACATGAATTTGGAACGCGCTTTATAGAAGTTTAGAATTCGTTCGATTCAAGCGAAGGTTATAGTTTTGTCGACCATTTTTTTATAAGCGCATTTTTTTTTCTTTTGCCTCGAAGATCGGAGCTTACTGTTACGCTGAGCTCGGATGTATGATCAGAAAATCGGGCGCCGATTATGCTTACATAATGGAGACGTTCGGTCCATTTATGGCCTTTGTAAGGCTCTGGGTCGAGTGCATGATCGTCAGGCCTTGCAGCCAAGCGATCGTTGCCCTTACCTTCAGTGTCTACGTCATGAAGCCCTTTTTTCCGGACTGTGCGCCGCCGGACGACGCAGCCAGAATGCTCGCTGTTTGCTGTATTTGTGAGTATTTGATTTTTCTTCACAAACCCAAAATTAAAAAAAGAGTATGCAAATACACTAGTGGAAAAAATTAGAGGATCAAAAAATTTGCCCAAATTTTTAGTGGTTTTTAACAATGCTGTATCTCAGTTAAAAATGGTCGTATCGAGGTCTAAAAAAAAGCATTTTGAAGCTTGAAGTTTCTAGTTTTCAGATCTTTTAGCAAAAATTTTTTCGAAGCTACAGGTTTCACGCAATTATGAGAAATACCAAGAAAAAAAAAATTGGCAAATTTGCATCGCTTTTGTTTTGGCTGTAATTTTTGGGAAAAAATTCTTCCAGCTAAAACATTATAAGGACCGGATAGCTTGTTTATTTAGCTTCAATTTGCTTTTTTTGAGACCTCGCTGCGATCATTTTTCGCTGAGATATCGAGCTTTTACGAAAAAAGACACTTTTCTGTTTGACCATTGATATCTCAGCAACCAATGATCGCACAGAAATCAAAAGGGGCGTTTCACAAACTTGAATCAATGCTCTACAAGAATTGTCAATGGTTTTTTGAAAAAAAAAATGTTTTCCATCCTTGCCATGAATTTGAAAAAACAGGAGAAAAAGGGCTATTTATGGTTTTTTAGAAAATCAACGGCCAAATTAAAAATATTGACAAAACGACTAATGTTGAGCGTGAATTTTACAGCTCAATATACCCACAAAATTCCTGTAAAGTTTCAATTTGATCTATCGAACGGTTTTTTTGTTTCAAGCAATCAAATTTTTGAACATTTTTTAAGGACATTTTGAACATATTGGCAATTAGTAATTAGCGAAAAAGATATTGCTAAGTAACCAAAAAAATCAATAATTTGTGGAGAAATGTTGTATTAATTTTGGAAAAAGTAATAAATAAATAAAAAATTACTAATGCACTTTTTAATAGGTACTGATTAAATATTCGTATTAATAATAACTTATGTGATATCGTATAACATTCGATACAATAAATACTAATGTGTGAAATATGCAATAGATCTAGTTATTGTAAAAAATAAAACAACTTTTTTAATAGAGTTGTTTGAGCTTATAACCATGACTCAATCCGTACACACAAGTACGTAAATATAAACAATACTTTTCTAAAAATTACTGTTTTTTTTTAATTAATTAGTAAAACTTGGTTATATTTTTTTGCTAATTACTAATTTTTTTGGAAAAATTAAAAATATTTTCTTACTAATTACTAATTTTTTAGAAAAATTACTAATATTTTTCCGCTAATTACGAATTTGTATAAAAAACTAGTAATATTTTTTGACTAATTATTAATTTTTCGAAAAAATGATTAATAAAATCAATATCGTTGACGAAAAAATCGATACTGCCGATCACTGCCGTCTATAACAAGCTTTTTGAAAAAAAAATAACCATTGTTGAGTCAAATCGTTAAAAAAAAATTTTTTTTTAAATCCTGAGTGCTTTTCAGAAGTACTACGAAATGATAAAAATCGCAGGCAAAATCGGGGGGTGAAGGGTCAGACCCAGGTCGAATCGGCATGGAATGCCTCATAGATATTTTTGTAACTTTTCATTTTATTTGTTTCACTTTTTTAGTGTTTTATATAATTTCAAAAATAGATAGAAAATACAAGTTATGAATATCACAAGCTACAAATTTTTTAGTACTTGTCAAAGTGGTGATTTTTTTCAAAAAAATCAAAATGGTCCGAGTTAAAAAAAAAAGATATTGTGAGTTTAAACTGAAAAAACATATGAAAATTAATTTCGATATTTCTTTGTGTTTCTGAAACTACAACTCGAGACGAAAAAAAAATATTTATCTTATTTTGATATCTCCGTTTTTTAATAAGTTACGAGCATTTAAAAAAAAATGTGTGAAATTTTGAAAAATTTATTGTGGTAAGAAGAGTTGGGACAAAAATCTAAAAAAAATCTGAAAGACTGCTTTCAGTACGTACAAAAAAATGGAAAATTTTCAACAAAATTGAAAATGGTCAGGGTCACGGATTGGTCGGTTTCGTATGGAATACATCATACACTCAAATATATGTACATTACGGAAATGAAAATTATAGAAAACGAATTTTCTGAAAATCTTCACTGCGTATAACTGAAATTTTGAATGTACCAGCAAAACGCAAAAATCTCACCAAAAATGAATTGAAAAAATTTATTTTCGTTACATGCAACGTTGCAGATTTCAACATCATAAGAAGAACCTAATCTAACCCAACAATAATTACTAACCTAATAATAATTATCAGTATTACAATTTACAATTAGCTTTTCTCGTTGTCTCCATTCAATACAATTTTTCTCAAAGACCGATCGGAAATTTTGAGCGATAATAATTGTCGGTATTTACAATTCGCTTTTTTGGTGTTTTCAGTATTATTTTTTTTTTTTGAATTCGACAATAATAGAAATTCTCTTGACATACATTTCACTCGCATTCTTCACCTAAACACGTTAGCTGATCTTGCCATTCCTGACGCGTTACAACAAAACCAATGGCTCTTCCAAGTAAAAAAAAAAAAAAAAGAATCGTAAGCAAGAACTTGTCGACTGATGCAACGATGGCACGAATTGCACCACATCGTTTCTTTAATTTCATCAAACGTCCTCAAGCGTCTTCTCTTTGATGGCGTCCCCTGACTTTGATTTTTCTTCCTCCTTGTTATTCGCGAGAAATGTTCGTTCCATTACATCTCTTCCTTGCATTATCATCTTCTTTCGTCGCTGCCGATCTTGTAACGTTCGTTTGATGTAATTCTCTCTGCTCCGCTCGTCGTGGTCACTTCCAGAGGGCGCTTGACACACGCAGTCGTTTATGTACCTTATTGAATTATATTTGATTACAATGAGACGAGATGGCTGACTGGCCTTTTGAAGTAACTCAGTAGTTGCCTCGCTCTGTATTAAACACACATTGAGGACTCGTGACAATGACCGCGTGTACACACGCCCGTTAAAAATCACGATCAAACGCTTGTTTAGAGTCTGCTCTCGACGACCGATTTACACTCTGTGAGAATAAGTGTCTATTAGACTGGTCGTTAAAAATTACATTTTTTGCGACGCCCCCTAAAAAGCTTCCGTTTGATGAAAAAACGCGAGGTAATTTTTTTTTTTTTTTTATATATTAAAAATAACACGTGCCGCAAGCCGAGCCAAGTCCATTTTCATCGAAGAACAATTTTTTTTTTACAAATGGCTACACTGATTTGAATGAAATTTGGTCACGTTCCAAAGGTATATAATTAGTACATTACATCACGAGGACGTAAAAACATTTTCGGACGAGTGTCACACGAGTCAGGAAATGTCTTTACGCCGAGTGATGTACAATATTTTATATCACGAGGTGCAATATGGACGTTTTCACGTTCGCTTGCGGACGTAAAAGCGTCCATTATTGTACTGAGTGATATAATAGTATATTACGATACGAGTGCGATAAAACTTTTTCTGGCGAGTGTGATTGCAACATTCGCCTTCGGCTCATGCTGCAAACTCCGTTATTGCACTCCGTTATTGCACTCTGTTATTGCACTCCGTGCGCAAAGTGCCACTTTGCGCACGGAGTGCAATAAAGGCTATTTTTAGAAGAAAAAAACAGCAATCTTCATAATAACCAATGAAAACAGTTAATATTTTCGGTAATCATTTTTTTCTCCAGGATAAGGTTCACAAACAAAAATTATTTTCATAATTGTGCCAGAACGTTATCCTAGAGAAAAAAAAATAATTACCGAAGAAATTAACTGCAAAACACTGTTTACTTTCTTACATTACTTACTCTTCTCGTTTTATTCCTTTCTGCGTTTTCTTCTTCTTCCTCTTACTTTTTAAACCACTTCTGTTTTTCCATTTTTTTCTGTAAGAAAACGAATCCATGAAGCCTCATCAAGGCATGATCTTAATTCTGATTAGCGAGACATAGTTTCTTGTATTTCTTACCTTCTTTTTTCTTCACTATTACTTTTTCTTCGCATCCTCACTTTGATAGTTACTTCTGCTTCTCGTTCTTGAACAAGAGTAGAGTAGCAATCATCAGGACAAAGGTTTTAGACGATTTCCATGTTTTGGAAGCCTTTTTGGTTTGAAGGACTTTTGCAAAAGGACAATCTATCGCTAAATTCATGAAAAATCGTGCACTGGTTTTCTTTTTTTTTTATCAAACGTTGATTGAGGAGTTCAAAATCCATATAGTAATGATTAAGCCCGATATTTCCAAAGATTTCCATGTTTGGAAGTCATTTCGGTTAAAAGGACACTTTGGTAAAAGGACAATCTATCGCTGAATTCATGAAAAATAATGCAATGGCCCACTTCGTTTTTTTTTAAATATCGATTGAGGAATTCAAGATTCAGGTAGCAATGATTAAAACCAATATTTCCAAAGGTTTGCATGGTTCGAAAGCCATTTTGCCATTTTGGTTCGAAAGACACTTTGGTAAAAGGACAATCTATCGCTGAATTTATGAAAAATCGTGCACTGGCTCACTTCTTTTTTTTTAATGTCGATTGAAAAGTTCAAGATTCAGGTAGTCATTATTAAAACCGAAATTTCCAAAGGTTTCCATGTTTTGAAAGCCATTTTGGTTCAAAGGACGCTTTGGTAAAAGGACAATATCCATCGCTGAATTCATGAAAAATCGTGCACTGGCTCACTTTTTTTTTTTTAATGTGGATTGAGGAGCAATTATTAACAGTCCGTGGTCACACTTATTCAGGTCGATTTAACCTTGTCCATTTTTGGACAAGTATTGTGACCAAACTATATCGGTCGAAAAACTCTCAAAAAACTACAGAACATCTTTCAAACATTCTACTTGATGTATTAAAAATTAGTTTATAAAAAATCAAATGACTATATATTTAAAAAAATGCATAAAGAAGAAAAAAGAAAAGTTGGCGTGGGGTCATTTTGACCCTGTGTGACCACGGAAGGTTAGAACCGATATTTCTAAAGGTTCCCATGTTTTGAAAACCACATTGTCGAATCGAGTACAATCTAACTGGAATTGTATAGGAACAGGGTTGCAAAATTTTTAATGACAAAGTGATGCATTAACCATTACTTTTTTAATGGCTAATGAAAATAATTTCCATTAACCATTAAATTTTTATTCATTTATTTATTTATTCATTTATTTTCTTTTATTCTTCAAAGTGCCAAAAAATAAATAAATAAATAAGTAAATAAGTAAATAAGTAAATAAATAAATAAATAAATAAATAAATAAATAAATAAATAAATAAATAAATAAATAAATAAATGAATAAATAAATAAATAAATAAATAAATAAATAAATAAATAAATAAATGAGCAAAGAAATAAAGAAATAAATAAAAACTTACTTTAAACAACAACAAAAAATTATTACTATTATTTTTATTTTATTTTATTTTTTCATTTTTTAATATTTTTTTTCAAATTTGTATATTTTTTTTTTAAGTAAGTTTTTATTTATTTCTTTATTTCTTTGCTTATTTATTTCTTTATTTATTTTCAGTTGACAAGTTTTTATTTATTTATTTATTTATTTACTTATTTATTTATTTATTTATTTTTTTTGGCACTTTGAAGAATAAAAGAAAATAAATAAATAAATGAATACAAATTTAATGGTTAATGTTAATTATTTCCATTAATCATTAAAATTTAATGAAAATGCAAATGCATTACAAAAAGTAATGCATTACTTGCAACCCTGTATAGGAATAATCTTCAATCTTGAGAACACAATTTTTCCATTCCACAAAATACGATTTCATTCAAGATCAATGACGAATCGAAGTGACAAATGAGAATTTCCATTTTCTCCTATAATCATCGCGTACTCGGGGATTTTCTTCTATTCCTGGAATCGAATTATTTTCCTCGATTCTTCCAAGATGAGAACTGAAGCATTGACCAAAAATAAAAAGTTAAAAAATATATATATATATATTGAACCACGAGGAAAAAATGACTCACTCCTCACTTCCTCATTCCTTCAAAAGTTATTGACGGTCTAATATATATATGTACTGTTTGTCATTTCTTTAAAAATATGGTAATTTATGATAACGCAATTTAAACTTTTGTTTCAAGAAAGATTTTCCGATATTTAGTAATAATTTTCAACATTTTGCCGGAAACTAAAAAAAAAAAGTGAAATTTACTCTATAAATTTAATTTTAACCTTGAATTACCTTTCGAAGGAATGAGTTTATCGAAAAATCATAAGAGATCTTTTTTTTTAGAGCGTTCAATTCTCTACAAAAATATTTATCTTTCATTTTGGTACATTGACTTGAAGCCGAGATGTAAAATTTCAAAGTTAAAAAAAAAAAATTTCCTGTGTTATTCAAATGGAAAATAGAAATTTGTGATGAGATATATCTAAATATTTATATTAAGAGCTCTGCTTTTAAGAGGAGGCTAAATACCATTTTCGTTCAATCCCTACATTATCGACTTATCACCGTCTTCCAGTCTTTCTCCCAAAACCGTAAATGAAAATTTATTAAATTTTGAAAATTCAGAGGAGGATAAGTTAATTAACAATTAATTGATAATTAAGGGGCTAAAACGCGTCACAACTAACTCCAACGAATTCATTGGAGCCCCAAAAATATTAGGTTACTCGTCAAAATCCATGGTGCTGCCCTCCCTCGCACGGTTGTAAACTAGATTTCGCCATTTCGTGTTTCGATAAAACTACAATTTATCGATATTTACCTCCTTATGCGCCATCCAAACTTACGATGTGTCTTTTCCAAAAAATAATGTCGAAAACGTCTTGATATTTGTGTCTTGGCGTTCTTCATGGAGCCTCACTCTTAGTTTAGACGAAATACAGTAAAAAGTCTCATAATTAAAGATTTTCAATTACAGATTCCTGATGGTAATCGGATCTATATTTTTTTTTTTTTGATTTTTCAAAAAAATTTTAGTGAGGCTCCATTTGTGCCATAATTCCGATTATGCTGTTAAAATTTTATTGAATTCCATTCATTCGTATGAGAGCAAGTTTGGATGGCGATTTCGAAGCGTAGTGTCGGTATTTAGCCTCCTCTTAACAGGCATCTTTTTTCACCTCCCTGAAAGTATTTCATATGTTATTTCGAAAAACAAAAAATGGTCGCTTTTTTTTAATCAGTCCAATATGGATAGAATCGCTTCGGATTCCTCTCTCGAGAGGATTTATGAAAGCTCCTCCGTTCGAGACTCGACGTCCACTCAAAGTGATTGGCTCTCTTGATTGCGTTTTCTTTTGTTCGTCCAAGCTTTTCCTATAGATTCTTCTGCCTTTTCCCTTCATTTTCTTGCTTCGCACCACGTTATATCGTGGGAAGAAAAGGCTTTTGTTTACGTTCTTCATTAGCCTTGATTGCGAGGGTCGCGATAATGGGGACGAAAAAAATTTCACAAGCTCTCGATGATTTAACTCGTCTCTAAAAGTCGACCAATGAGAGCCAGAAAAATGAATCGATCATATTTTTGTGTTTCAATAATTTCGTAAACATTTCTGCGCAAAAATATTCCAATACCAGTGTTTGTTTACACTGTGTTTATACACGGGACGTTCCATGCCAAATCGGACACCCTTTTGCTTTTGCATCTTCGATTTGTTTGAAAATTTTTTGTGTTTTAGTATTGGTTAAAAGAGGCTTCCATGATTTTTTACAATTTTTTTTGTCGAACCGTTTTCGAGATATCTATTTTTAACGAAAATTACGTTACTTCTTTTTAACGTCCATAACTTTGCAAAAAATGGGCCAAATGGGACGTTTTTGTTTTTGAACGTACTTTTGATTAAAAAAATATTGTAACAAATTTGCAGACCACATTTCTATAAGATTTTCAAGTTTTAAATATAAATTATTGAGTTACAAAAAACATGCACTGATCGACTTAAAATGAAATTGATGCTGCCCAACTCTGCTCACGAGAAATTGGTTAATTCGTATTTAATCCTTTTCGCCGTTTGTTTTTCCCTTCTTCGTCCCAATAACGAGTAAAAGGATTCTCTTTTTGGGTGCTGGAGTGTCCTCGAAATTAGTGGGTCAATCGAAGTGCATCCGAGAAGCGCATTACCACACGGAAATATAATATACCGGAAAATATATTTTTCGATATACGTAAAAATATATTTAAAATATATTTGAAGTGTACATCATATATTCTAAATACATTTTAGATGTATCTAAAATATATATCAGATATATATTAAATATATAATATGTATTTTCCATATAAGAAATATACTCAAAAATATATTCGTGATAAGTACATTTTCGGCAGAAAATATTTCTTTGAAATAAATATTAAATATATTTTAGATATATGATTATTGTGCATAAAAATATATCTTTTGATACATGTAAAAACATATATTGTGTATATGTAAACAAATATTAAAATTATATCGAAAATATATAAAACGTACACTCAATATATATGTTTGATGCAGTTAGTATATATCTTAAATATATTTTTTACATATATATTGTGTATATTTAAACACCAATTAAAAGTGTATCTAAAATATATAGAACATGCACTCAATATATATGTTTGATATATTTAGTATATATCTTCAATACATTTTTTATATTTATATTGTAATATTTTTAAATAGATTAAAAATATACCTAAAATCATATTTGTAATACATACATTTTCGGAGAAAATATACTTAATATATCCAAAAATATATTTTCCGTAATATTTGCCGATATATTTTATTTCCATGTTTTGGAAGCCATTTTGGTTCAAAGGACATTTTAGCAAAAGGACGATCTATCGCTGGATTCATGAAAAATCGGGCACTGACTCATACTTTTTCTTTTTAAATGTTTGAGGGGTTCAAGATCCAGATAATGATTATTAAAACCGATATTTCCATACGTTTTCATGTTTTGGAAGCCATTTTGGTTCAAAGGAGATTTTGGTAAAAGGACGATCTATCGCCGAATTCATGAAAAATCGTGCACTGGCTCATTTTTTCTTTTTAAATGTTGATTGAGGAGTTTAAGATCCAGATAATAATTATTAAAACCGATATTTCCAAGAGTTTTCATGTTTTGGAAGCCATTTTGGTTCAAAGGACATTTCGGTAAAAGGACGATCTATCGCTGAATTCATGAAAAATCGTGCACTGTCTCACTTTTTCTTTTCAAATGTTGATTGAGAAGTTCAAGATCCAGGCAGTAATTATTAAAACCGATATTTCGAAAGGTTTCCATGTTTTGGAAACCATTTTGGTTCAAAGGACATTTTGGTAAAAGGACGATCTATCGCTAAATTCATGAAAAATCGTGCACTGGCTCACTTTTTCTTTTTAAATATTGATTGAGGAGTTCAAGATCCAGATAATAATTATTAAAACCGATATTTCCAAGAGTTTCCATGTTTTGGAAGCCATTTTGGTTCAAAGGACATTTTGGTAAAAGGACGATCTATCGCTGAATTCATGAGAAATCGTGCACTGGCTCACTTTTTCTTTTTAATTCTTGATTGAGAAGTTCAAGATTCAGGTAGTAATTATTAAAACCGATATTTCCAAAGGTTTCCATGTTTGGAAGCCATTTTGGTTCAAAGGACATTTTGGTAAAAGGACGATCTATCGCTGAATTCATGAAAAATCATGCACTGTCTCACTTTTTCTTTTTAAATGTTGATTGAGGAGTTCAAGATTCAGGTAGTAATTATTAAAACCAATATTTCCAAAGGTTTCCATGTTTGGAAGCCATTTTGGTTCAAAGGACATTTCGGTAAAAGGACGATCTATCGCTGAATTCATGAAAAATCGTGCACTGGCTCACTTTTTCTTTTTAAATGTTAATTGAGGAGTTCAAGATCCAGGTAGTAATTATTAAAACCGATATTTCCAAAGGTTTCCATGTTTTCTAATACAGTTTTTTTTTCTATGTTCTTTAATTCCTACAGGTACTTTGGCTTTCATTAATTGTTGGGACGTGAAGTGGGCAACGAGGGTCCAAGACATATTTACTTACGCCAAACTTCTCGCTCTCTGCGTTATCATCGCCACAGGAGCTTATCAATTCGCGACAGGTGAGAGATTATACCATTAAGGCGGAAAACGTGTTATTAATTAATCATAGATACCCTCTCATTAGTAATCAACCTGATATATAAATATGAGGAGTTGAGAATTTTTTTGCCTCAATTTTTCATCGATAATAGTCTAATCAAAGTTTTGTAAAAAGTTATTAAATATTTTATCAAATTCATCTAAAATTATTGATTTATGTACGTGTGAACGACATTATGATTATATATAAGGGATCATTTTATTTTAGACGCTCAAAAGGGCCATTTTTACGAATTTTATTTGAGGTTGCTATTATAGATATTGATATATAAATTGTTGGGCTCAATAAATTCACTCTTGAAATATACAAATCAATTTTTGAAAATTTATTTTACACTATTTTTATATAAAATGGTAGGCAAAGGTATTTCTCGAAAAAATAAGTAAGTAGGTGACTTGCGTTGTCAATTTCTCGGGAACGAATCATTTGAAACAAAAAATTAAAAGCATTCGATAAAGTATTAAACACTGGATAAATAAATAAATCATAAATAAATCATAAATAAATCATAAATAAATAATAAATAAATCATAAATAAATAATAATAAATTTAAAAAAAGATAAATACTTGGGGGTGGACAATAAAATTGTTCTCGCTACACCAAGTAAAATAAAGGGGTATTTCTTTCGAAGGGAAGCCTTCGCTTTTACAAGGACGAGAGTCCTTGCACAGTCGGGATTATATAATTGCATTTCTCACTCGTAATTTCTTTCATTCTTCGTCAAGGTTTCCTCGTCAAATTGACTATACCTAAGAAATAACCGCAAAGCGAAATAACCTACAAAGGCCATAAAGAATTATGATACAATGAAAATTGACTGTGAAAAGAAATTTTTTATCCTCAAACTTCAAAATCTTTGGGCAAACGTAAAAATCGCTTTTTTGAGAGACAATGTTGGCATGATTGACCAGTACCGATTTATTTGAAAAATGGGGGTACAAGTTGAGTATCGAGATCATGTGAGACCGGAAGTTGGGATCATGCATAGAGATCTTTACACGCGTCTAGATAAGACCGGTGCCGAATGTTCTCACTGTCGAATTCATACAAAATACGAGGACCAAAAGTACGTATGCATGTATGAATCCGTATATGACAGTCGGTATCTAATGTAAAGCGGGTCTATATATGAAGCATTCTTCATCAACAGGGCCACTTTTTTTTCCAGCTCTCAAATTTTTTAAAAAATCTGCCAGTTTGAAATATTAGTCAAAAGGAACTTCTGTGATTTTAATAAAGATTTTTTAGGCGTCCGTTCGGGGTTTTCAATTTTTCATTACGAACACTGTATCTCAAAAAATATTTATCAAACAAAAAAAAAACAGTACAGTGTTCGTAATGAAAAAATGAAAATCCTGAACGAACGCCTAAAAAAATTTTTAAAAAATCACAGACGCTCCTTTTGACTAATATTTAAAACTGGCAGATTTTGAAAAAAGTTGGACAGGTTGAAAAAAAAGATTGGCCCAGTTGATGAAGAATGCCTCATATGCTAGTTATCTTCACCGAGCTGCTTCTCCTGTCTTTTCACCAGCGTCGTCCTGTTACCGGACGAGACAATTTGCCCAATCAAAAAGCCGATCTAAATATGTCCGCATGTGTGTAGAACAAGTCACGCCGGTCACAAACTCGCTCGTATAAAGAAAATATCGGTTAAATGGGTCCATTCAAAAGTTCAACCGAATCATTCATCTCTCTCTCTCTCTCTCTCTCTCTCTCTCTCTCTCTCTCTCTCTCTCTCTCTCTCTCTCTTTCTCTCTCTCTCTCTCTCTCTCTCTCTCTCTCTTTCTCTCTCTTTTTCTCAAGCTCGCATCATGAATTTCATTTTCTTTTAGCTGACACAGAAATGAAAGACTACCGGCTTAACACTCTTTTATTCCCACGATAAGTCCTGTTAGCATATTTATATAGAGCCATTAATTATATATTCTTTGATCCTTCTGTTTCTAAAATGTTCGCATAATCAGCATTGAAATGTTCAAATAGTGCAGAAATCTGACCTTCCGTAATAGGAAGGTCATGGCTGGAACCAGACCTTCTCCATTCTCATATTTATATAACAGGGTGGTCCTTAGCGAGGATTTAAGGGGTTCTGCGCAGTCAGGAGGTCGAAAAAGATTGATTTTTCAAGATCTTTTTTCTGGAAAGGCATTTTATTTTATTAACGTAAAAATTTCAGAGCTGGGCAGTACTTGAACTACCCAGGACTTGTGACGTACTTGAAGTACTTCAAAAGTACTTCAAAATACCTGGAGTACTTAATAAGCACTTCAAAATTCTTGAAGTACTTAAAAAGTACTTTAAAATACTAGTACTTAAAAAGTACTTCAAAATACTTGTACTTAAAAAGTACTTCAAAATGATTGAAGTACTTAAAAAGTACTTTAAATGTAAGTATACTTAAATGTAAGTAAAAGAAATCAAATGTAAGTACTAGAACTTACGTGATATGCCTGAAAACTTGATTTTTCACGTACTTTAAATCTTACGTACTTCAAGTACTGCCGGTACTTGATACTTCAAGTACTTCCGGTACTTTGTACTCGACGTACTTTGCGGTACTTTGCCCAGCTCTGCTCGATTCTTGTACTTGAAAAAGTCGATCGAACTTAATTATTTTGACAGCTAATGTAAAAAACACAGTCAAGGGGGGCGATGAAAGAAGTTTGATCGAACTTAAGAGGAGGCTAAAGGCGACATCCGGACCTCTCTCTCGCTCTCACACGACCCCTATCATCCTTTCTCTCTCGCACTCGCACGAAAAATGTCGGTATTTAGCCTCCTCTTAAGAGGAGACATACCTATCGTCCTTTCTCTCTCGCACTCGCACGAAAAATGTCGGTATTTAGCCTCCTCTTAAGGGCAGGCTAAACACCCTGCCCCCCGTCTTTCCGCTCTTGCGAGTGCGAGAGAGAGCGCCTATAGGGGTCGTGTGAGAGCGAGAGAGAGGGTCTTTAGCCTGCCCTTAAGAGGAGGCGAAATACCGACATTTTTCGTGCGAGTGCGAGAGAGAAAGGATGATAGGGGTCGTGTGAGAGCGAGAGAGAGGTCCGGATGTCGCCTTTAGCCTCCTCTTAGGTTCAAACTCAAGATGGATCTTAACAGGAGGCTAAATACCATTTTTATTCGATCCCTACATTATCGACGTATAATCGTCGTCCAGTCTTTCTCCGACAACCGTGGATGAAAATTAATTACATTTTGACAATTGAGAGGGGGATAAATTAATGAACAATTAATTGTCAATCGAGAGGCTAAAATGCGTTACAGCTAATGCCAACGAACTCATTCGAGCCCCCTAAATATTATAGGTTACTCGTCAGAATCCATGGTGCTGCCCTCACTCGCACGTCTGTGAATTACATTTCGCCATTTCGTTTTTAAATAAAACTACAATTTATCGATATTTATCTCTTGATGCGCCATCCAAACTTACGGCGTGTCATTTTGATAAAATAATGTCGAAAACGTCTCGATATTTGTATCGTGGCGTTCTTCATGGAGCCTCACTCTTGGTTTTACCCGAAATGCAGTAAAAGTTTAATAATTTAAGTTTTTCAATTACAGCTTTTTGGTGGTAAGTGAATCTGTAAATTTTTTTTTTGTTTTTCGAAAAATTTTTAGTGAGGCTCCATTCCTGCCATTGTTCCGATGATGTTGTTAAAATTTTATTCAATTCCATCCCTTTGTATAAGAGCAAGTTTGGATGGCAATTTCGAGGTGTTAGTGTCGTTATTTAGCCTCCTCTCAAGTCATCTTACGAAGGAAATCATGAAAGAAGTCTTTATTGCACTCCGTGCGCAAAGTGCCACTTTGCGCACGCTGCGCGTGCTCAAACTGGCACTTTACGCACTCGTACAATAAAATTTCGTACGATACTATTCTCATTTTCACATGATTGTCAAATTCCATTGTCAAATAATATATGCTTTGAATCAATGGACCCCAGGACACACCGAATATTTTACCTTCGAGAACACAAACACCGAAGTAACGAGCATAGCGCTGAGCTTCTACTCGGGTCTCTTCGCTTACAATGGATGGAACTATCTGAACTTCATAATCGAGGAACTCAAGGATCCAGTGAGAAACTTACCGAGGGCAATTGGCATATCCTGCGCTCTTGTAACCATAATTTACGTATTCACGAATATGGCTTTCTACACGACTCTGAGTCCATTCGAAGTAATGCACAGCGGAGCCGTGGCTGTGGTAAGGGATTTTTACTCGTCAAACTAGAATTTTTTTCCAACAATCTCTCTCACTCTCTCTCTCTCTCTCTCTCTCTCTCTCTCTCTCCCTCTCTCTCTCTCTCTTTCTCTCCCTCTCTCTCTCTCTCTCTCTCTCTCTCTCTCTCTCTCTCTCTCTCTCTCTCTCTCTCTCTCTCCTCGAATCCGTTTCTCGACGAATCACTCGTGCGAAACATCATCGTTTTTTTTTCCGTTCTCATTCAATCGGTGTGTTTTTTTATTCCTCCATCCGAAAGACGTACGCCAACCGGTTATTCGGCGTGATGGCCTGGACGATACCCGTGTTCGTGGCATTGTCGACTTTTGGAGCAGTCAACGGTATCTTATTGACCTCCTCTCGTCTATTTTACGCCGGTGCCTGCGAGGGACAGATGCCAGAAATATTGACCATGATTCAGGTCTCGAGATTAACGCCCACGCCCGCAGTAATATGCATGGTAAGTTTTTTTTTCAAAGATTTCCCTAAAGTTGCAAGAAATTTCATCATCGAAATCGACGTGAATTGAGAAGAAAAAAAATTTGGAAAGTCCGATCGGAAAACAACGAATTGAAGAACTTCAACTTTTCGAACATCTTTCGAGACGGGTATTCTGGTCTAGAATTTTGGAAAAATCATTTTTTTTGCATAAGGGAGTCTGGGGACGGCCCAAGCCGGTTAATAATTTTTGTGGCTTTGACATCGCAAAAAATGATCGGCAAAAAAAATGTATCTATTTTTATTATCCAATTTTTTCGAAAAATTAGATAATTAGCAAAGAAATATTATTATTTTTTTTTAACACTAGTAATTAGCGGGAACATATTACTAATTTGTCAAAAAATTAGTAATTAGTAACAAAATATTATTAATTTTCCTAATAAATAAGTAATATAGTGACATAACATTTCTAATTTTTCCAAGAAATGCGTTATTAACGATAAAATATTACTAATTTTTTCCAAGAATTAGTAATTAGTGAGAAAGATATTGCTAAATAACCAAAAAAATCAATAATTTGTGAAGAAGTGTTGTATTAATTTTGGAAAAAGTAACAAATAAAATAAAAATTACTAATGTATTTTTTAATAGGTACTGATTAAATATTCATATTAATAATAACTTATGTGATATCGTATGACATTCGATACAATAAATACTAATGTGTGAAATATTCAAAAGATCTAGTTATTATAAAAAATAAAACAACTTTTTGAATAGAGTTGTTTGAGCTTATAACCGTGACTCAATCCGTACACACAAGTACGTAAAAATACACAATACTTTTCTACAAATGACTGTTTTTTTTAAATTAATTAGTAATATTTTTTCGCTAATTACTAATTTTTTTGGAAAAATTAGGAATATTTTTTCGTTAAATACTAATTTTTTAGAAAAATTAGAAATATTTTGTCACTGACTACTAATTTTTTTGAAAAAATTAGAAATATTTTGTCACTAATTACTAATTTTTTCGAAAAATTCGAAATATTTTGTCACTAATTACTAATTTTTTTGGAAAAATTGGAAGTGTTTTCTTACTAACTACTAATTTTTTAGAAAAATTACTAATATTTGTTCGCTAATTACGAATTTTTATAAAGAATTAGTAATATTTTTTGACTAATTATTAATTTTTCGAAAAAATAATTAATAAAATCAATATCGTTGACGAAGAAATCGATACTGCCGATCACTGCTTTCAACCATCAAATCAGTTTACTTTTATTCTATCTTGAATGAAAAAGGTCAAAGTCATGCTTGTAGTTACTTTTGACGAGGAATTCAATGGTGACCTTAATTTTGACGACGATTACTCTCAAGGTTATTTCAAGGTCAACTTTTTTAAAAAAATGGAAACCTTTAAGCTCTGAAGTCAAATTTATTTCGAAAAAATTGATTGATATTTTCCGAATATTTTAATGTAAATTAAAAACTGTCCTATTGATTTCAGAATTAAAAAATACAAGTTTTCATTATTAAAAAAAGTTGACCTTGAAATCACCTTGAAGGTCATCGTGAAGGTCACTACTAAATACGCCTTGTTAAAATTAGTAACTTTGGTCATTACGAAAGAATTTAAGAAGCTTCTATTCCCAGAGGTGTTCTCACCTTGATTAATTGACCTTAGAGGATCTCCAAGGTCAAAATGTATCTATGACCTAAGTACATATTTGAACGTGAAATTTTCAGCTCTATCGATTGCCGATGTCAAGAAAGGAGGTTTCCATTTGAAAAAAAAGTTGACCTTGAAATAACATTGAAGGTAATCGTCAAGGTCAAAATGAAGGTCACCATCGAATTACTCGTTAAAAGTTACCGCAAGAATGACCTTGACCTTTTTGAAAAATATTTTGGCAGTAGACGATTTTCTCAAAACTACTTTTCTCAACACGACTGACATGATATCTAAAGTTCTACTCAACCGATTTACTCCAAATTTTTTACCAATCTTCAATGTATAACTTTCTATCGCTCCTACCACTTTTGTATCAATATTATGTTTTTTATATTGTCAAAAAATTAAAAACTATGAAAAAAGATTCGAAAAACGCCTTTTTGTTCAGACAGCCGCCATTTTGCGATTTTTTTGCCGTTTCCGCTGAAGTAGGGGCTATAACGATATTTTTACTAATTAAGATTTTTATTTTTCCATTTTATATCCAATTACTAGAAAGGTCGCAATATAGTGTCAATTAGCACACCCCTTTTTTGGCCCCAACTTGACCAGCTTATAACTTATTTAATTTCCATTTTTTTTCGCGAAAATTTGTTTTTTTTTTATTGTCAAAATATTAATAAATATGTTGTCAAAAAAATAATGATAAAGATACTTGTCGTTTTTTTTTATCGAGCACGACAAAACGCTCAAAATGTATGTCTCTAGACCAGAATACCGCCTTAAATCGTTTTTTTTTCGTTATTGAAACTTCTACGAATTTTTTTTGTCGCATCATAATTGTCAATCAAGTAATCGCGGAGAATTTTCTATAATATTTTTTTAATCGACGAAAAAATAAAATTGAAGCATAAATGTCAAATAATTTATATTTCACAGGCACTTTTATCAATGCTGTACCTGACATCTTCCAATATCGTTACGCTGATCAACTACGTGGGATTCGTCACCTGGGTCAGTTGATTTTGTCAAATTTTATCAAATACTCAATTCAGTGAGACACCATTTTTTTAGGAATTATTTTTTTTTAAATCATGCTCTAATCAATTTTGAATTTTTTTTTCCCCAGTTTCTTTATCAGATATAAAACTGTTTTTACAACATTGTTTCATGCTTCGAAATAACAAACAAAAAAAAATTTATTTTGATTTTTTGAATAATTTATAGAAGGCGCCAAAGTCGAAAGCTCTTTGCTCAGGATTCATCAAAGTCTTTGCTCAGGATTGGCAAGTCTGAAACAAAAAAATAAAAAAGCATTTTAAAGAGAAAGGTTTCTCACACAATAATTTACCACCGTTAATGAAAAAACGATTTAAAAAAATAATGACGGATGTTTGAAATGAAAATGAAAAATTGAATTTTTCACAATTTATTTCAAACATCGGCCATTTTTTTCTAACGACTTTTCATTAATGCATTGTTGGGTAAGAAACCTTTCTCTTTGAAATACTTTATTTTTTTTTGTTTCAGCCTTGTCAATCCTGAGATTAACTGTCGGCCATGGGACAAGACATTTTCAAAGACCCGACTTTGGCGCCTTGTATAAATTATTCAAAGAATCGAAATAAAAAAAATATATTTTTTTTTTAGTATTTTCGAATCAGTGATCGGCAAAAAAAAATCTATCTATTTTTATTATCCAATTTTTTCGAAAAATTAATATTTAGCAAAGAAATATTACTAATTTTTTTTAACATTAGTAATTAGCGGGAACATATTACTAATTTTTCTAACGATTAGTAATTAGTGACAAAATATTTCTAATTTTTATCAAAAAATTAGTAATTGGCAAAAAAATATTGCTAATTTTTCTAAAAAATTAGTAATTATCGACAAAATATTACTAATTTTCTTAATAAATAAGTAATTAGTGACATGACATTTGTAATTTTTCCAAAAAAAATTAGTAATTAACGATAAAGTATTACTAATTTTTTCCAAAAATAAGTAATTAGCGAAAAAGATATTGCTAAATAACCAACAAAAATCAATAATTTGTGGAGAAATGTTGTATTAATTCTGGAAAAGATAATAAATAAAATAAAAATTACTAATGTATTTTTTAATAGGTAATGATTAAATATTCGTATTAATAATAACTTATGTGATATCGTATGACGTTCGATACAATAATTATTAATGTGTGAAATACATATTCAAAAGATCTAGTTATTATAAAAAATAAAACAACTTTTTGAATACAGTGAGCTTATAACCATGGCTCAATCCATACCAGTGATCGGCAGTATCGATTTTTTCATCAACGATATTGATTTTATTAATCATTTTTTCGAAAAATTAATAATTAGTCAAAAAATATTACTGATTTCTTATAAAAATTCGTAATTAGTGGAAAAAGATTAGTAATTTTTCTTAAAAATTAGTAGTTAGTAAGAAAATACTTCCAATTTATCCAAAAAAATTAGTAATTAGTGAGAAAATATTTCTAATTTTTCGAAAAAATTAGTAATTAGTGACAAAATATTTCTAATTTTTTCAAAAAAATTAGTGATTAGTGACAAAATATTTCTAATTTTTCTAAAAAATTACTACTTAGCGAAAAAATATTACTAATTAATTTAAAAAAAAACAGTAATTTGTAGAAAAGTATTGTGTATTTTTACGTACTTGTGTGTAAGGATTGAGTCATGGTTATAAGCTCAAACAACTCTATTCAAAAAGTTGTTTTATTTTTTATAATAACTAGATCTTTTGAATATTTCACACATTAGTATTTATTATATCGAATGTCGTACAATATCCCATAAGTTATTATTAATACGAATATTTAATCAGTACCTATTAAAAAATACATTAGTAATTTTTATTTTATTTATTACTTTTTTCAAAATTAATACATCATTTCTTCACAAATTATTGATTTTTTTGGTTATTTAGCAATGTCTTTCTCGCTAATTACTAATTCTTGGAAAACATTTGTAATATTTTATCGTTAATTACTCATTTTTTGGAAAAATTAAAAATGTTATGTCACTAATTACTAATTTTTTAGAAAAATTCGTAATATTTTTTTGCTAATTACTAATTTTTAGAAAAATTAGTAATATGTTCCCGCTAATTACTAATGTTAAACAAAAATTACTAATATTTCTTTGCTAATTATTAATTTTTCGAAAAAATTGGATAATTAAAATAGATAGAATTTTTTTTGCCAATCACTGATCTATACACACAAGTACGTAAAAACACACAATACTTTTCTACAAATTACTGTTTTTTTAAAATTAATTAGTAATATTTTTTCGCTAATTACTAATTTTTTTGGAAAAATTAGAAATATTTTGTCACTAATTACTAATTTTTTTGGAAAAATTAGTAATATTTTATCACTAATTACTAATTTTTTTGGAAAAATTGAAAGTATTTTCTTACTATTAACTAATTTTTTAGAAAAATTACAAATATTTTTCCGCTAAATACGAATTTTTAGAAAAAAATAGTAATATTCCTTGACTAATTATTCATTTTTCCAAAAAATTATTAATAAAATCAATATCGTTGACGAAAAAATCGATACTGCCGATCACTGTTTCGAACGATGAAACAAGGTTGTAAAATAATTTTATAGTCATATCTGATAGAGGAGCTGAGAAAAAAAATTAAAAATTTGCTTTTTTTTGGCCTTCTAAAGTAGACCTTAAAATGTTAATTTCGTCACTCTCGACGTTATATCTTCCCATTACTTAATTGAGTCTTTTAAAATTGCTCAATTTTTCAATTGTCAATTTCTCGGACACACTACACTTAATTAATTGAGCAATTTTAATTTTTATTAATTGCCCAATTTCATCATTTTAGTTGAGCATCGGAGTCTCGGTTGTTTGTCTGCCTTGGCTCAGGTGGGCACAGCCTAATCTTCCAAGACCAATCAAAGTTAATCTAGTATTTCCGATTGTATACATACTCGGAACGTTATTCGTGACGGTCGTACCGATGTACGCCAGTCCGGTTGAGACAGGTGAGGGTCAAAAAAAAAAAATTTCAAAAATACGAATTTCTTCATTTTTTACATTTATCTTCGATCCACATTTTTTTCTAATTAATTTCAGGATATGGTATTTTGATGATACTGTCTTCGGTGCCCGTATACTTTGGTTTTATAGCTTGGAGAAACAAGCCGAAATTCTTCCAGAAAGGAGTCGGTAAGTGTTACGATTTTGTTATTTTTAAATTTTTTGAAACGAAAACGACATTACATATGAGTGATTCCACGTGAAACCAGCAGGTCAAAAAAATCGATGTCTCCGATCATACTCTCGATATTTTCCTGTGTTCTCTGTCATGAGAAAACATTGCTGTTAAATCGCTAGCCCAAAATAAAATTATTTGTACGAGTTATGATTTTTTGAAAATTGCGTACTTTTAACGACTCGAGAAACAATTTTTTTGATTTTGTGTATAATTCCGCCGGATTTTGGAATTCGAGAATTTTACTTCGAGAAATCGAAACTGTATTCAAAACTCTTCAAAATGAGCACAAATTAACCTCATTTGGTGCATTTTTGACGCCACAATCGTAAAACTACGTTTTTTCCGAAATCAAGAATAACTGAAAAACCTCATTTTTTTTTAATCTGAAAGAATCATATTAAATTTCTACGATAAAAAATCTATATTTCTGTGGAGTTTGAACTAGTTATGACCAATAGATTTTGAGTTGTTGATCAATTTCATCTTTTAGAAATCAGTTTGAGCTATTTTGGGACATTCAAGTTTTGACTTTAGGTTTTCTGAGAATTTCGTAAATAAAATCGATAGTCATTGTTTCAAAAAATTATGAAACTATTTATGTATAATTCTCTGAGATCCATCTCCATCGAATGATGACAATATTTACGAATAATTGCTTTTTCAGCAACTTTAGGTCTAAAGTTGCGATTGTTTAAAGTGTAAAAAATTATAAAACAATTTATTTACCATTTTTTGAGATCCATCTCCATCAAATGATGATAATATTTACGAACAATTTATTTTTTGCATCTTTAGATCTAATGTTGCGATTGTTTAAATTGTAAAAAATTATAATACAGTTTATTTACAATTTTTTGAGATCCATCTGCATCAAATGACGATAATATTTACGAATATAGTACATTACGATGTACGTTATTTTATATCACGAGGTGCAATATGGACGTTTTCACGGCCGCTTGCGGACGTAAAAGCGTCCATTATTGCACTGAGTGATATAAATTTCTTTTTTTGCAACTTTAGACCTAAAGTTGCAGAAAAAGCAATTATTCGTAAATATTATCATCATTTGATGGAGATCGATCTCAAAGAATTATAAATAAATTGTTTCATAATTTTTTGAAACTATGGCTATCGATTTTATTGACGAGATTCTCAGAAAACCTAAAGTCAAAATCTGAATGTCCCAAAATAGCTGAAACTGATTTCTAAAAGATGAAATTGATCAATAATGCAAAATCTATTGGTCAGAACTAGTTAAAACTCCACAAAAATTTAGATTTTTGTCGTAAAAATTTAATATGATTTTTTCAGATTAAAAGAAAATGAGGTTTTTAAGTTACTTTTGATTTTCGAAAAAACGTAGTTTTACGATTGTGGCGTCACTAATCCACCAAATGAGGTTAATTTGTACTCATTTTGAAGGGTTTCGAATACAGTTACGATTTCTCGAAGTGAAATTCTCGAATTCCAAAATCCGGCGGAGTTATACACAAAAGCAAAAAAGTTGTTTTTCGAGTCGTTATTAAAAGTACGCAATTTAAAAAAAAATTATGACTCGTACAAATAATTTTATTTTGGGCTAGCGATTTAAGAGCAATGTTTTCTCATGACAGAGAACACAGAAAAATATCACGAGTATAATCGGAGACATCGATTTTTTTGACCTGCTGGTTTGACGTGGAATCACTCATATAAGCAAAAAATTTCCCACATCAAGTACACTTTTTCAATACCATCGCATATTTCTATTTTTTTTAAATCTACGTTACATCTGTTTGTGGATTATTTACAAAATTTCAATCTTTTTCGAAAAATGTGTAAAAAAGCTCTTTCGGGAGGTCAAAAATAATTACCCGATCTATGAATATATTTTGTGTCCAAAAAATGTTACAAACAAAATTCGTATTCAAGACACTTCATTATGAGTTCAATCTTTTGATTTTGATTCGAAAGTGACCTCAGTTTTATTGACCGTAGATCGAGGAGAAATCGAGGTTTATATCATTATGATTATTTTCGTTCGATTTTTTTTCTCTTTAATTTTGTTATTCCTACAGGCGCCATCACCCAATTTCTCCAGAAGACGATGGTAGTCGTTGGACCAAAGAAAGAATAAGGTTTTCTAGCACACTATTACATAATATAATACTCTCTCATTTATCACGCATGCTTATTTATTTTTTTTTTTTTCGTTCACGAAAAACTTGATACTTTGATCGGGTGTAAGAACAGTCATTCTCTGCGAAATGAATTTTTAAAATTTTTTAAACAGATACGCCATAGTAGAAACAAATGAAAACCACTTTTTGGCCCAAATAATGAATTTGTTTATATGTTTTGAGGATTAATTTTTGTATTTTAATGCGTACTTACATAATTTGTACCTATTAAAAATAATGTTTCATGTTCAAAACAATAACGAACATCTTTTGCCAAAATAAAAAATTAAACCAGTTAAATATTTGTTAAAATTACTATACAATTGATTATTAATATTTAACTGGTTCAATTTTTGACTTTCACAAAAGAATGTCTGTTGTTGTTTCGAATATAAATTATTATTTTCAATAGATACAAATTACATAAAGATGCGTTAAAATACAAAAATGAAACCTGAAAATATATAAATAAATTCATTATTTGTGCCAAAAAGTGGTTCTTATTGTTTTCTACTGTGACGTACCTTATTTAAAAATTTTACAAATACTGAAGTCTGATCCAAACAATTTTGATGAATTTGCGTAATTAATTTGATGGCATATTAAGGATGTTGAGTAGGGTGGGCGGAAAATCCGGATTTTTTAAAATTCTTTTAGCAATATCGAAAATGTTGTTCATTATGCTACAAAAAAAAACTGTGCGAAGGGAAAAAATTTTGAGTCAACATCCTAGGCTCGCCCAAGTTCGTTAAAGTTCGGTGTTGAGAAAAAAAATGTCTCAGCTTATTTTTATTGGAAATATAATTCTCTACAAAAAAGGTCCTTATATCAAATCATGTAGGATCGATAGTTTCTAAGGTAATTGCTGTTTTAGTGAAAAATTTGTCATTTTCCTCTATATTTATATTTGTTATGGGTACAAAAATATTTGATAAACTTCTTATTTTACAGGACATTCAATTCTCTACAAAAAAGGTCCTTATATGAATTCATGTAGGATCGATGGTATCTAAGATAATTGCAATTTAGTAAAAACATTGTGATTTTCCTCTGTATTTACATTTTTTATGGTTAAAAAATAATTGATATACTCCATATTTCGTAGAAAATTTAATTCTCTACAAAAAAATCCTTGTATGAAATCATGTAGGATTGATAGTTTCTAAAATAATAGCAAATTTACTTAAAAATAGTCATTTTTCTTTCTATAAATATTTTTCCTATGAAGAAAAAAATTACCTTCCCTTTTTTAATAGATTCTCTACGAAAGCAATCGTCAAGTCTATCTACTTCAATATTATATGTATGTTTTGAAATTGTCGCTCATTGTAACAATTTTTATTCTTCTAAACACATTTTTTCGTAATAACAATGACAAAATGGCTACGTTTTCCGTAAGTAACATTTCCTGTGAGTTCATTCAATGGCCGAGTTCATCCATGACTCTTTCTGTAGTTCTGCTTTTATAACCAGAGGTCGCGTCGTATGTAAAAAGACTCGCTATGGGGACCTTTGATCATATGCAACCGATTTTCCCTAAAGTTCGCAACATTTTTACCTCTGGCGCTAGTATTTCACGAAGAGAACATCCAACATTTGTTTCGACTTACGATTGGGCTGTGTTCCGAATTCACTGCGAGTACTGACGTCACATCGTCGGTACTAAAAAAAATAATAATAAAAAAAGGAAGGAAAAATTTTTTTCATAGGAAAAATATTCATAGAAAGAAAAATGACGATTTTTGAGTAAATTTGCAGCTATCTTAGAAACCATCAATCTTACATGATTTTATATACAAGGACCTTTTTTGTAGAGAATCGAATTTCCTATAAAAAATAGGAAGATTATCAAATATTTTTTTACTCATAAAAAGTATAAATATAGAGGAAAATGACAAATTTTTCACTAAAACAGTAATTTTATCTTAGAAACTATCGATCCTACATGATTTGATATAAGGACCTTTTTTGTAAAGACTTGAATTTCCAATAAGAATAAGCCGAGAAAAAAAATTTGTCAACACTTTGAACTTTAACGAACTTGGGCGAGCTTAGGATGTTGACTCAAAATGTTTTCCCTTCAGACAGATTTTTTTTGTAGCATAATAAACAATATTTTCGGTATTGCTAAAAGATTTAAAAAAAAGCGGATTTTCGGCCCACCCTAATGTTGAGTCCCTATGAAATCTTTTTATGTTAATTGTTCAATAAATAGCTTCTCAATCGTCGTAACGTTTTTACACGACCTCTTGAATACTTCATGTAAAAACATATTAAATTTTCAGAATTCTATCATCATTATTTCAACCTCCTTAAGGGTTAAAATGAAAAATGATGAGAAATTCTGAAAATTTGGTGTTTTTGTACCAAGTATTTAAGTGGTCGTGTAAAAATTTCACGACGATTAGGAAGCTCGTTATTAAAATATTAACATTTTGTTAAGAACAATTTTTTAAACAAATAAAAAAAAATATTTATCAATAAACTTCGTTTTGTTTCCGTTGCTTTCAATATAGTGTAGATATTAAAAAATTGAGAGGTCAAAAAAAAAACTTATCGCAAAGTTATTTCAGTTTCCATAAGACTACATTTAATTTAATTTAATTTGTTAATGTTAATTGTTCGATAACAAGCTTCCTAATCGTCGTGAAATTTTTACATGACCTCTTAAATAATTCATCCAAAAAGATACCAAATTTTCAGAATTTTCTCATCATTTACGATTTGGGACTCAACATCCTTAACCTTCCAAGGTCACACTTATCTGGGTCGATTTGACCTTGTCCATTTTTGAATAAGTATTGAGACCAAATTTGATTTTTTATAAACTAATTCCAAAAAAATCCATAAAGAAGAAAAAAGAAAAGTAGTTGTGGGGTCGTTTTGACCCCGTGTGACCCCGGAAGGTTAATCGCTAGGACGCTTTTCTGGATTAAAGACATCTTACAGTGCAAATTATCTTTCGTTATCGGCGATTTATCAGCAAATTTTTGTAGAGAAGATTCATAAAATTTAGCTCGGATTTGATTAGTTTACGCGAGGCGCTCGAAATTCCTTAAGGCAGTATTCTGGGATACATTTTGAGCGTTTTGTCAAGCTCGATAAAAAAAAATATATTTTTACCACCACTATTACATATTAAATAATATTTTGACAATTAAAAAAAAAAATCGAGAAAAATGTTAAAATTAAATAAGTTATAAGCTGGTAAAGTTGGATGTAAAAAAAGGAGTGTGCTGGTTGCATGATTACAACCGTTCTAAAAAAAAAAATCGCAAAATGGCGGCTGTCTGAACATAGGAAAGGAGTTTTCGACTTGTTTTTTTCATAGTTTTTAATTTTTTTACAAAAAAATTAAAAAATATTTCCTCAGCCAAGATATTTTTCAAAAAGGTCAAGGTCATCCATGTAGTAACTCTTGACGAGGAATTCAAAGGTAACCTTAATTTTGACCTTGACGATTACCTTCAATGTTATTTCAAGGTCAACTTTATTTCGAATGAAAACTCCCTTCCTTGACATCGGCAATCGATAGAGCTGAAAATTTCACGTTCAAAAATGTACTTAGGTCATAGGTACATTTTGACCTTGAACATCCTCCAAGGTCAATTAAACTTAAACAAGATACCTCTGCGAATAGAAGCTTCTGGAATTCTTCCGTAACGACCAAAGTTGTTAATTTTAACGAGGCGTGTTTAGTAGTGACCTTAACGATGACCTTCAAGGTGATTTCAAGGTCAACTTTTTTTTATAATGGAAACTTGTACTTTTTAGTTCTGCAATCAATAGAACAAACAATTTTACATTTACATCAAAAGATTCGGAAAAGATCAATCAGTTTTTTCGGAATACGTTTGACTTCAGAACCTAAAGGTTTCCATTGTTTTTAAAAAAGTTGACCTCCTAATAACCTTGAATGCAATCGTCAAGGTCAAAATTAAGATCCCCATTGATTCCTCGTCAAAAGTTACAACAAGAATGACTTTGACCATTTTGAAAAATATCTTAACTGGGGAAAAAATTCAGCAGCGTCATTAAAATAGCTCTAACTCCATAAATAATTGGAATTAAAAAATTTCCTTTTGAAAATATATTCTCGAAGGTCCAAACTTTAAGATGTAAGAAAAATAATTTTTTTCAATATTCTAGACCAGAATACCGCCTTAAATCTCAATTTATTCAAAATCACGTTTAACAATTTGATTTTGCATGATGATTCACGATAACAACGGCACTCAACAGCACACTTGCAAATATATATAACCATCGAGAGCACCGTAAAAAAATTATGACCCCACAAAATATGGCTAAAAGATCGGAGATTAAAAAAAAAAAAAAAAAATCTCGCAACTCCATTCGACCGTAATAAGCCAATAAGAGGCGAAATTGTTTTCTGGAAAAAAAATCCGCAAACTCGTTTCGGCCCGAAATAACATGTTGTACCTTGACGAAAATGTTGCAGTAAGCTTCACCAAGTTCCTGCAGAAGATAATGATGGTCGTCGGCAAGGCGAAACCAGCTCAGGTTTAAAAATGCCCTGTATTCGGCAAGGCGTATTTTTTTTTTTTTTTCATCGGACCCTCACGAATGGTCTGATGGATGGGGAGAAAAAAAGTTAACGGAAGCACGACTGGGCTGAGTAGTTTGAAAAAAAAAAAAAAAATAGTTTGAAAATAAGAGACAAAACGATGTTGGAAGAAAAATGCGTCCAACGACAAGAGACAGCCATCTTGAAGTGGGACGTAGGACAATCCAATATTGAAAAGCTAGACGAAGAAAAAGAGGAAATGGATTCGCTTATTTCTCACGAAGGGAAATGGGAAATCGAGGAGAGTGACTCGTATATGAATGCATAAGTATATTTCTTACTTCTACAATTATTTTCTGATGGCCTGAGGCTGGGAGTAATATTTGTATTTTATTTCTTTTTATGACACTACTGGAAACAATTTAGGGTTTCAAAAAAAAATTCCTAAATTTTTAGTGGTTTTTCAAAATCTCATTGAAAAATGGTCGTATCGAAGTCGAAATAAAGCACTGTGAAGCTTCTAGTTTCTAGTTCTGAGATTTATCAGCGAACAAATTTTCGAAGCTACGAAGTAGTGTGAAAAAAAAATGTTGCAAATTTTTTTTACTTTTTTTTGGCTCTACTGACTTGGAAATTTTTTTTTTTTAGCTAAACCATTGCATAAGCCGGATTGTCAGCATTCGTCAGCTTCAATTTACTTTTTTTTAGACCTTGATGCGACCATTTTTTGCTGAGACATGGAACTTTTAATGAAAAAGGATTTTTTGTCTTTGATCATTGATATCTCAGCAATCAATAATCTCACAGAAAATAAGAAGGGGGGTTTTAGAAACTTGAATTATTCCTCTATAAGGACTGACGATGGTTTTTTGAAAAAAAAATTATCATCCTTGACATGAATTTGAAAAAACCGGAGAAAAAGGGCTATTTATGGTTTTGTAGAAAATCAATGGCTAAATTAAAAATATACCCACAAAGACCCTGTAAAGTTCCAATTTGATCTATCGAAACGTTTTTCTGTTTCGAGCAATCAAATTTTTGAAAAACATTTAAGGATCATGTTTATTGCTCCTAAACGCTTCATAATCATTATTAAAATGGAGGAAAAAATGCTTAAGCTTTTTCCACATTCTTACCGTAAACAGCGTTTAAATTTATGGAATAAAAAAAAAATTCCGAGAAACTTTGATTTTTTAAAGCTTCTGGACATTCGAGAGAACAATATCTAATGGTTTATCCAAGTCAGTGAAGCCAAAAAAGTAGTTTAAAAAAATTGTAACATTTTTTTTCACACTGTTTATTATGATTAAGGTGCAAACTGTAGCTTCGAAAAAATTTTCGCTGAAAGATCTCAAAACTAGAACCTTGAAGCTTAAAAATGCTTTATATCACTCAGTACAATAATGGACGCTTTTACGTCCGCGAGCGGACGTGAAAACGTCCATATTGCACCTCGTGATATAAAATATCGTACATTTGTAATGTACTATTTTACGACCATTTTTCACTGAGACACAGCATTTTTTGAAACCACTGAAAATTTAGGACATTTTTTTTTTCCCTCGATTATTTCCAGTTGTGTATTTTAAGGACTTGACTTCTTGCCATTGAGCTGATTATCTGCGAATGAACATTTGAGATTAATTTTTATCATAATAACGTTTGATTTTGATTTTTTCAATTGTTCGATATTTGTGCCGTTATGGCATCGAAGTATCGCAATATATAGAAAAAAAAATCAATGCGATATAAACAAACACGAAAATTTACTGCCAAGAGAGTTCATTTAGAGATTATTGCTAAATACGTTTTTTACATCAACGATCGCTAGAGGAAATTTTATTCCACATTTAATTGAATATTTTTTTTTTACAAAACCTTCCATACGTTGTAATATACATATATATTTATATAGCACGGTTATTTTTACTCAGTTCATCGAAAAAAACACACATTTTTTGTGTTTGCTTCTTTGAGGTGAAAACAAGGGAAAATAGTAGAATTTTGACAATTTTGCAAAATAAGATATCCGATTAAAAACCTTTATTTCACTTTGGAGTGTACTCGCAATTGTTTATTGCTTAAAAAATGGCAGCGCCAGAGTTTATGACGAACGATGAAGAAGAGAACATTCCACATTTTTTTCTATGATTTTTTACTTGAGGTAAAAAAATTTTTTATTTTATCATGAAACGAAAAGTTGCATTTTTTTTGGAAAAATGTTTTTTCAGTAGATTTTATATTCCATTCGATCCTGAACAAGTGGTGAAAATTTGACTCATTTTTCGACCGATTAAGTGGCATCAGCCCTTCAATAACAAATTGTTCGATTTTGTACGAGATGCGTCGCAAATCCGCTCGCGTTGAAAAAAAAAACAATTTTCTCCATATCCGTAGCTAGCGTCTCGTAAAATCAAAGAGTCAAAACGAAAAGAAGAAGAAAAAAATGTTGCACATATCCGTAGTCAAGGATGTCTCTTCCCCGGACCAATGGTGTGGAGAAGGATGATCTGTACAGTGTTTTCAATATATTCTTGAAGCGAGAGATCTCGACGTAGAATTTTTAGTGACAAAAATCATTCCCAAAGATCCGAGAAACAAACAAAAAATTCCATCTCAGTTGTTTTCACGATAGTCAAAAGATCTATGCTTTTTCAAAACAGTTATTGATAATTATGCAGTTTGATGGCTTTTCCAAATTTTCATAATTCCGATTTTTTTTCACAATACCCTTCCTTTCAACACCAATAATGACATTCCATTGGGGAAGCTCCAAAAAGTTGCACCCTACTATTTATTTTTTGTAAAAAACTACGAAAAAAATGAGAATAAATATTAATTTTATAAAGGTAAAATGGAAAATTTCAGGATACCCTTTCTTAAAACACTGAAAATGATTTTTAATCGAGGAAACTCGGAAAAATTGTGTCCTGCTATTTTTTTTTTGCAAGAAACCACGAAAAAGGAAAAAAATTAAATTTTTGGATTTTTTTTAATACTCTTCTTTAAAATACCAACAATGGTATTTGATCGAGGGAGTTCAGAAAAGTTGCGCCCTATTATTGTTTTTGTAAAAAAAACCATGAAAAAAAAATTTCACAATTTTAGAATTTTGTGTTACTAGAATGGAATGGACCAAAATTCGGAAAAGCCATAAACCTGCATAATTACCCTATTATTTAATAATATATTATACGGACCTATCATAATGCAGTTGTTGCTTTTAAAACAAAAAAAATCGTCAGGATAGACTTGCGATAATGCAAAAATTCAACAGCAACAACAACGACAACAATTTAACAAAAATCAACACCTTACGTCTGACAATAAAGCAAAACGACTGAAGTATATCTGATGAATATATATATATATATATATAAAATGTGCGAGGAAGCGACTTTAACAATATTTCGTAGAATGTATTTTGTATTATTATTATTATTATTATTAATATTTACGATTTATGTTCCAAAAGACCCCTGTATGTACTTGAAGGATCTAGAAAAAAATTCCCGTGGAAAAAATACCTGCGGAAAAAATACGCGATGGAAAAAATACCCTATGGACAAAATAATTTCATGAGTGGAATTGTGGGGTGCGTGCGTCTATGGGATACGTGGCTTTGTGGGGTGGGTTTTGAGCATCGGGTGGGGTGCATGGGAATGTGGGCTGCGTGCGTTCATGGGATACGTGGATTTGTGGGGTGGATTTGGAGCATGGGGTGGGGTGCGTGCGTCTATGGGATACGTGGATTTGTGGGGTGGGTTTCGAGCATCGGATGGGGTGCGTGGGATTGTGGGGTGCGTGCATCCATGGGATACGTGGATTTGTGGGGTGGGTTTTGGGCATCGGGTGGGGTGCGTGCGCTCATGGGATACGTGGATTTGTGGGGTGGGTTTTGAGCTTGAAGTGGGGTGCGTGCGTCTTTGGGATACGTAGATTTGTGGGGTGGGTTTAGAGCATCGGGTGGGGTGCGTGGGAATGTGGGGTGCGTGCGTCCATCGGATACGTAGATTTGTGGGGTGGATTTGGAGCATCGGGTGGGGTGCGTGCGTCTATGGGAAAAATGGATTTGTGGGGTGGGTTTTGAGCATCGGGTGGGGTGCGTTCATGAGATACGTGAATTTGTGGGTGAGTTTTGAGCATCGGGTGGGGTGCGTGGGAATGTGGGGTGCGTGCGTCTATGGGATACGTGGATTTGTGGGGTGGATTTTGAGTATCGGATGTGGTGCGTGGGATTATGGGGTGCGTGCATTCATGGGATACGTGGATTTGTGGGATGGGTTTGGGCATTGGGTGTGGTGCGTGATTTTCCATCCATCCCTCGGATATTTTTTCCGCCGGGTATTTTTTCGTACTATTTTTTCCGCGGGTATTTTTTCCACTAGTATTTTTTCCTAGATCCGTACTTGAAGAAAAAGAAAAAATGTATGAAAACGTTGCTCCGTTAGAGATAGTCGCAACATTACTATATTGAGAGCTCTTTCTCGAGTCCGCTCTTGTGGCGAACCTTGTAATTGCGTGTAAAAAAGAGGAAAAAAAACGAATTTTGAAAGAATCGTGCGAAATCGGTAGCTTAGGATCTGTACGAATGATTATGAGAACGAAACAAAGAACAGAAAATAAGAAATAAACAAATAAGAAGCAAGCTGTGACAATACACATATACACGATATACTGTAAATTGTGGCTCGAATGTATAATTTCATGTACACTATTATAATTCATGGACTATATTATCTTGTTCTCGATTGGACTTTATTTCTATTGCTCAAATTTATTTCCATTGCTTTAATCGATCTTTGAAATTTAAAGGGTAATTTTCCTTCAATTTACGAAAAATGGCTGAGGAAAATTGACACCAGAACTATTGGCTTTCCGGAAAATTGGACCAGCAGAAAATTGAATCCCCAACCTTCTCATTAGTTAAGAATGTAGTGAATTTCTTTATGTTAAATTAAGAAGTGTCTGATTTTTGCATTTTACATTCAAACTTTGTTAAGTAATTATTTACCAAAAACATTTCCTCTCAAGTGATTTTCTAAAAATAATTCTTTCCTCAGGCTTTTTTTTATTAGGTGCAACCCAAAGCGTTTTTATCAAACAAAAATATTTCATTTTTCAAACATTATTTTTGATTATTTTTATTTGAATCGAATCGTTCAATAAACGGTTTAATTTTACGGAAGCCAATTTTCCGGAGAGCCAATTTTCTTGGGGTCTAGTTTTCCTGTTATCAATTTTTACAGCATTTGACGGTAAGTGAATTTTTCTTCTACTTAACCCGGAATGATCACCGTGGGTCAAATTGACCCGGACTTTTTTTTACATCTAATGTTAAAAGTAGTAAATCAGCAAAAACCGAACTCATACTGCCATCTATAGGTATGAACTATTTTTTTTATGAAAGTACTATTACTCAAGAGTATCGTGCTAAATTTTTACGAAAAAATATTGAAAATTGAAAGAGTTATGAATTTTTAAGTAAAAACCGTATTTTTCTAGACACTTTTTTTCAGGACTTTTTTTCAGTACTTAAAAATAAAAAATGTACAGTTTCATCGACGAGAGCATATTTTTCAATGTTCAAATGATGTCTCTGAATTTTTATGCGGAAATATAACGCGTCGTTTTGTTTCAGTAATTGCTCTAAGTTCGCTCGGGTCA
Source organism: Alloplasta piceator (assembly GCA_946863875.1). Lineage (NCBI taxonomy): Eukaryota > Metazoa > Arthropoda > Insecta > Hymenoptera > Ichneumonidae > Alloplasta > Alloplasta piceator. Next base: position 54,712,474 of record OX333072.1, read on the forward strand.
AATTGACCCAGTGTGACTACAACTTCCTCTATTGAGTGGCAAAAGGGAAAACTTTCTTTTTAGCTAAATCCGTTGTGCAAAATTTGTAATTGAAAAAAAAGAATCATCGGATTCCTTTTCCTCCTCCTTCGATTTACCTAACTTAGAAAAATTAATTCATATTTTGTTATGATATAATATTTTCCAAGCCAACTTTTTGTGGCTGCAACTGCGTACGAATAAATGTGAAATTTTCATTTTAGACCTCACTGTTCTCTAAATCCTTTATTGAAAAAGATCGATATCCTTGTCACCATAGTTATGAAAAAAAAAGTGGAATGATGAATTTCGAGACGTTTTTATGCGGATTTTCGGTCTTTTATGAAGTGCGTATGTACAAACAATAAGTTTCGTCATATTTGTTCACGGCGTACGTAACATTATTATTTATTATTTATTATTATTAATTAATAATTCCGACTGTGTGGACGTTTTTTTCCCTCTTCTTCCCTCCTCGTTACAATTTATTCACTTATATTTTTCATATACATATATGTATGTATGTATATACATATATATACACTATCCCACAAAAGTTTGGAAACACTTGCCCCGATTTAGCGCCGCACAAAAAATTTCACTGCTCTTTAAAAAATGAAGATACTTCAACAAGCGGCGTTTCAAAGAGGACATATTCAGTTGTATTTCGCTTTTTCCAAATTTTTTTTCAAAAAAAAAATGTTGAAAAAAAGAACATTGTTCAAGATTAAAAAAATATCTTGTTAGGAAAAAATTTCGAAAAAAAAATGTTAAAAAAAAATTCTGAAAAAATTTCATTCAATCCAAAATGATTGTGTGCAACTTTTTACCCTCTTACTGATGTCTCGAAAACCCATTAGTTTTAGAGTTACTCGACATTTTATAAATATGGTCATTTTTTGCGAAAAATTGAATATTTTTGTGAAAAAAAATTGTACGAAACTTTAAAAAAAAACAAAGTTGAAGCTTATACTCCCCCCAGAAAAACAGTTAAGAAAAATTTGCATGTATCGAGTTAAAAAAAAATCGAATTTTTTTTTTGGAAAGTGCGAAATGAAGCTGAATATGTCCCCCTTGAAACGCTTCTTCTTGAATTGAAATATCTTCATTTTTAAAAGAGCAGTGAAACTTTTTGTACGGCGCAGAATGAGGGCGAGTGTTTCCAAACTTTTGTACGATAGTGTATATATATAAGAATACGTATTTTACACTTAAATTGTTTTACAACCGACGACGTATATCTTAATAGCTAAAGATGATAATTCCTATAGAATCAGTCACACGTGTTTACAGGGAGAGACATGTAAAATGACGAGCGACGAGAACGATGAATGAAAATGAAAAAAGTAGTGGAATGAAAAATTGCGAATCACATCGACGCAGCGATAAGAATGATTGAAAAATAATAATAATAAAACGGAGAGTGATTAACACGAGATCGAAGAGCGATTTAACGACAAAGCCCACTCATGATTCTCGTAGCACATATATTTTTTTCAATCCTATTGAATATCGTGTCTTTTTGCAAAAAAAATTCACTTTATATCACTCAGTACAATAATGGACGCTTTTTACGTCCGCAAGCGGACGTGCACCTCGTGATATAAAATATCGTACATCACTCGGCATAAAACCATTTTTATGTCCGCGTGATGTAATGTACTATTATTGCACTCCGTACGTAAAGTGCCCACTTTACGGACTCGTGCAATAAAATTTTGTACGAAACTCGTAATGTACTATTTTGCACAATTTTTTTTTTCGAACCAAAACAATAAAAGAGCGAAGATTAAAAATTTGAAAAAATTCACTGCAGTGCGAAATGACATTTCGATGACACGATGAAAAAAAATACAATTTTTTTCGTCGATAAACCCAGAGATTAATCAATTGTGAGATTCTCTCATGATAAATAATGAATATTAATACTTTTCAACAGTAATAATTTATAATTATTCGATTTAAGAAGTCTGGATTATTCCTGTTCCTATTCAGGTTTTCACGTGATCTACCTTCGACTTTTAAAACAATATATATTTCAATAGATTCTTCGATGGCGCTCATCCTCGATCGCTTGCACGATTAAAGCTCTGCTTCGTTTTATAATCGTTGAATGAGGCTGAATAAATAAAACAAAAACAATAGAAAAAAAAAAAAAAAACGTTGATTCTCAATTCCTTTCTCTCACGAGTTCGATAAAACCTCGATTTGCAAGTGAGGGTAAAAAAAAAGGTACAAAGAAAAATCACTGTATTATGAGGCGATTCTAACGAACATTACTGGCACGGCTTTTTCAAGTCTTTTTCTTTCGCATGACAAAAAAAAATGTCTAAAATTACGAGACATCTTTTCACGGATAACGCAAGATGAAATTGTGAAATTAATTAATTCGACATTTTCACACGAATATTCGTTATCTCTTTTGACTGAATCCTGGAGATAACGTTTTTTTGCCAATTTTCATAGTGAAAAGCGTAAAATTGATAAATTCACACACGAGCTGTCATTTCAGTCATATTGTATTCTCGTGAGACGAGATTTTGTTCGGCACTCGGAAAATACGATTTGTACCGCGTTTTCGGGAATCAATTATTTTTCAGAGAATTTAACAATAACAATATTTATCCATGTGCGATTTTGTGCTATAGTTGAGAAAGTTTGATGTACAATCATCGCGTTAAACATTCAATAGTCCTTCGTTATCTAGCTCAATTTCACGCGAGAGTAAAATCTCGCGTGAGAGGCAATTTAATTCTTTTTTATCCGTCGATCTGCTTCGATTTCCAAGAATTGTCCTCTCTGTGAGCGGAATTACAGAGTCAAAAGTTTTACTCCCATTTAACTAAAATTGCGCGCGACTATAATCGCTATTCAGTACTTTGATTTCATTACACGAGAGCATACATATGCGTGTTTTTATATGGGGCGTTCCATCCCAAATCGGACGGTTTGAAAAACTTTTTTCTTCGATATCCTGAAATTCTTTATATTTTTTAGTACCCATCAAAAAACCCTTGATGGTAAATTTTGATATTTCTTTTATTACCCGTGACCAAAAAACCGCTCTTTTTTGGTATTTTGGTCTTAACTTCTTTAATGATGGTCCAAATTAAAAGTTTTGTTGTTGAATTTTTTTGTTTTTTTACGGCCATTTCAGAAAAAAATACAACAAAAATATTCGACGTGTTTTTAAATGAGTTTTTTAAGTTTTAAACTTTAAATCGCGTTTCTAAAGGTGAGTGCATATATAATTATTATTATTATTTTTTTTTAAACATCTATTTATTCAACAACTTTCGAGACTTTCCATAACTACTATTTTTTTTCGATTTTTGAAAATTATTTTTTTTTTTTCTATAAATTATTATGAATCCAATTTTCATTGCTGAATAGTATTTTTTTTCATTATTTAGAATTTATTTGGACACTTTTTTATAAAATTTTTTAAATTAAAAAAAAAACATTTTTATTTTTCAAAAATCGAAAAAATAGTAGTTATGGAAGGCCCATGATCGGACTAGTCTTAAAAGTTGTTGAACAGACAGTTTATAACAAATATTTAAAAAAAAATCAAAATATGCACTCACATTTAAAAACGCGATTTAAAGTTTACAACTCATAAAACTCATTAAAAAACACGTCGAATATTTTCGTTGTATTTTTTTCTAAAAAGGCCATTAAAAAAAAAAATAATAAATAAAAACAAACTTTTAATTTAGACCATAATTAAAGAAGTTATGTCGAAAATACCGAAAAAGAGCGGTTTTTTTTTGTTGATTTAATATATTTTGAACGGGTAATAAAAAAAATCTCAAAATTTACCAGCAAGGGTCTTTTGATGGGTACTAAAAAATATAAAAAATTTGAGGAAATAAAAAAAAAAAAGTTTTTCAAACTGGTGAGATGGAACGCCTCATACACATATACATATATCAAATATTGAGTATTCTCCATCAACTTTACATTTTCATCGTCGACTTTAATTTTTCAAAATTTTCCGAACTAGTTGAAGCGATTTTTTTTGTTGCAGCACATTAAAAACAGTGCACGCGATTCTGAAACAATTTACAGATAGTCGATTAGACTAACGATTTGTCGAGGTAAAATCTTTTTAAATTTCACCGAACTAAATCGCTCGATTGATGAAAAATGCTTCAATATAAACGATATATATGTGGCATTCCGGGGTATTTCGATCAAAATCTTACCTTGATGATTTCGATTTTCCTCTAAATTTTTTATATAAATAAGGACATTGAAAAAAAAATTCCCACATTTTTTCAGAATTTTTCGGTCACGCGTTTTTTGGATTTATTTTTTTTTTTTTTGAAAAAAAAACGGGACAAATTTGTAAAATCTGAAAAAATTCAGAAAAATCTAATAAAATATAACAAATTTTTTAGGCTTTGTTCCATAACAGAGATTTCAAAACTCTACGAGTCAAATTAAAAAAAAGAAAAAGCTCAAAAATTTTGTTATATTTTATTAGATTATTCTGAATTTTTTCAGATTTTATAAAGAGGTCCCTGTAAAAAAAAAATCCAAAGAACGCGTGACCACAAAATTCTGAAATAATTTATAAAAATGTATTTCAATGTGTTATTTATATAAAAAATTTAGAGAAAAATCAAAATCATCAAGGCAAGATTTTGATCGGAATGTCATGGATTGACATGACAAAATCTTGTGCTGATGATTTCGATTTTTCTCTCAATTTTTTATATAAAAGAACACATTAAAAAAAAAATCCTAATTTTTTTCACAATTTTTTTGTCACGCGTTCTTTAGTTTTTTTTTTTTTTTAAAGTGACCCTTTTGTAAAATCTGAAAAAATGCAGAATAATCTAATAAAATATAACAAAATTTGTGGGCTTGGTTCCAAAATGGAGATTTGAATACTCTATGAGTACATTTTTTTTCTTTCAATTTTTTCAATTTTACTCATAGAGTATTAAAATCTCCATTTTGGAACAAAGTCCAAAAAATTTGTTATATTTTATTAGATTTTTCTGATTTTTTTCCGATTTTACAAAGTTGTCCCGTTTTTTTTTTCAAAGAAAAAAAATAAATCCAAAAAACGCGTGACCGAAAAATTCTGAAAAAATTTGGGAATTTTTTTTTCATTGTCCTTATTTATATAAAAAATTTAGAGGAAAATCGAAATCATCAAGGCAAGATTTTGATCGAAATACCGTGGAATGCGACATATAATATGTATGCAGCCATTTTTTTTTGTTTCATTCGCGAATTGTGCATTCTTATTCATCCCTGATATAAACGAGAGACTCTTCTTTACCGTGTGATTTTTCTCATCACGAAAAATAGATAAACGCCGAGAAAAATTACGAATACAAATATATAGTTTTCGCTTCTATCGAAATTTCCATAAACTCGTTTTTTAATCGCAAAGAGGCAAAGAAATGCGAAAATTCAGCGAATTTCGAATTCTAAATTCTCGCATAGCTCTCTTCAAAGCGCATTCACAAAATTCCCAAATTATCCTGTGAGAATTGTGTGTTTTTCCCCACAAATATCTGGTTTTTCCTAATCAATGATAGAGCTAATCGTCGCTCGTGTAGAGCAATTTATCCTCGTTGTTTTTTTTTCCTATTCTCTCTCTCTCTCTCTCTCTCTCTCTCTCTCTCTCTCTCTCTCTCTCTCTCATCTCCGTTTCCTCGGCTTTTCTACGTACGTTTGCGTAACATTGAACAAGTCTTTTTTTTTCTCCGAAGTGCGTTCAAGTGTTTTCGAGTGACGGTGATCTCGAAAAGGAATGAGTCAAGGAATCCTGTGTCGATGTGCGATTTTGCAGCGAGAAATCTTGCGGTTTTTGGCTTTCTTCCTTGAGGCTCTTTTCGCCAGATTCGGAGCGTGACTCGCGAGAGTAATTAGCGTTCCCTTTTACGCCATTTTTGTATTTTTTGTGCGCAATGGAGCCTTTTTTCTTTCTTTTTTTTTCTTTGTCGTCATCCTCGCATGAGAGAGTCTGTCGAGCGATTTTTTTGACCATCAACTCGTTCACTCTCCGAATTCAAGTATTATATGCGTATATAATTTCCCGGCGTGAAATTATTTTGTGCTGCTGTTGTTTTTCTTCAGATACAGCATCGCGATGTGCGTCCTAGCGTCGACGTTTTAGTCGTTGTGTTCAAATTTCCGGAATTCAACCTGGATCAGCTGGCCGGCATTTCGGAATTCTGACTCTGCGACAATTCCAATAGATGGCATTCCGACAATGGTATCTCGCGCGTCCTCGCGCTCTGTTTCTTCTGCAACAATTGATGGCAATTTAAAATTATAATCACTGAGTATAACGATGAAATGTTTCATGAATTTTTTCAATCATGAGAGTCGGTAGATAAAAAAAATATAACGGCAACCCATTTAAGGGGTTGGGCCACTCTAGGAATTTCAAAAAATGGATTTTTTTGTTTTGTTTAAAAGGTAGGGTAGACCGGGGACAATTGTAACAAGGGTCAGTTGTAACCAGAGTTGTAAATAATGCATTATTATGATCATGCATTACTGTATTCGTTAGCCATTACACTGCATAATCTGAAATGGTGTACCATTACAAAATACAAAAGCAATGTGTAATGAAGGCGTGTTACATTACAAAGAAAAAAGTAATGTGTAATGCATGTGCCATTACCAATAAATAAAAAAGTAATGTATAATGTATGCATGTTCCATTACAAATAATAAAAGTCATGTGTAATGGATAGGTGTGCCATTACGAATTAAAAAAAATAACGTGTAATGAATGAGTGCTCCATTACAAATTACAATTGAAAAAAAAGTAATGGGTATAGGATAATTTTTCCATTACAAATTACAAAAGTAACGTGTAATGAGTGAATGTTCCATTACAAATTACAATGGAAAAAAAGTAATTGGTAGTGGAGAATATTCCATTACAAATTAGTGTGTCTCTACGACAATTTCGAGCAGGTACTATTTTTCTCAAAGGTAAGTCTATTAATCTTCCAATGAAAATAATTTGTGTGTATTAAGTTTATGTTAACTTTACTATCGTAGTGGTAAATGTGTGGACAGTGATTTTTTGGAGTTATCTTTACTCCATTCTTGCGAAAGTTACAATTCAAGAAAAACTTATAGGTGGACTTACACTGACACCTAGGAGCTTTTTTTTTTTTGGAGTCATTTTTACTCCATTGTTGTAAAAATTACAATTCAAGAATGGAGTAAAAACTATTCCAAAAAATCACTGTTCATACATTTACCACTATGATAGTAAAGTTAACAAAAACTTGATACACACAAATTATTTTCATTGAAAAATTAACCCTTCGAGTGCATCCTGGGTAATGGAAGTTATTTACATTAACTATTTTACATGTTAATGGTTAATAGGAGTTATTTCGATTAACCATTAAATGTTAATGGTTAATGGAAATTGTTTCCATCAATATATAAGAATTAGTGTTTAATGAAAATAATTTCCATTAACCATCTAATGTTATTGGTTAATAAAAATAATTTCCAACAACCGTTCGGCATTAATGATTAATGGAAGTTATCTCCATTAACCATTACATGTTAATGATTAATGGGAGTTATTTCGATTAACCATTAAATGTTAATGGTTAATGGAAGTTATTTCCATTAACCATTACATGTTAATGATTAATGAGAGTTATTTCGATTAACCATTAAATGTTAATGGCTAATGGAAATTATTTCCATTAATATATGAGTTAATGTTTAATGAAAATTATCTCCATTAACCATATAATGTTAACAGTTAATAAAAATAATTTCTATTAACCGTTCAGCATTAATGATTAATGGAAGTTATTTCCATTAACCATTACATGTTAATGGTTAATGGGAGTTTCTTCAATTAACCATTAAATGTTAATGGCTAACAGAAATTATTTCCATTAATATATAAGAGTTAATGTTCAATGATAATTATCTCCATTAACCATATAATAAAAATAGTTAATGAAAATAATTTCCATTAAACGTTCAACATTAATGATTAATGGAAGTTATTTCCATTAACCATTACGTGTTAATGGTTAATGGGAGTTATTTCGATCAACCATCAAATTTTAATGGTTAATGGAAATTATTTCCATTAAAATGTAATGAAATATTCTTCACTACAAATTACTTTTTTTAAAATTGTAATTTGTAATGGAGCGCTCATTCATTACACGTTATTTTATTTATTTATAATGGCACATGCATCCATTACACATTTCTTTCATTATTTGTAATGGAACACGCATACATTACACGTTACTTTTTTTTATTTGTAATGGAAAACTTATCCTATACACATTGTTTGAAGTAATAAGTAATGCATTACTTTTACATTATTATTTTCCCAACTCTGGTTGTAATCCTCGCTCATAGAGGATTTGCTAATGGATAAACATGATTAGGAAGCGATGTACCCAAAAACTTGCAAATTCGAAATTCGCAAGCTTTTTTTTCCCACGTTTACCTTTCTTCGAAATGGAAAGCAGCCTCGATTCTCGTTGTTCGCCGGTGAATTGTTGACCAAGAGATCGGGAGTGGGCGATGTGTTGGGTCCGAGTACATTGAGCTCCTTAAAACACTCGGTCTCGATCATCTGGAAGAAAAAAAAATCTTGTGAGCTTTTGGCTCAAAAGTCACTTATAAGCAAAGAGGGATATAAAGATGTCGGAAGAGAGAGAGAGAGAGAAAGAAGAAGAGAGAAATCGAGAGAACAGCGTGGGCGAGACGAAATATCTTGAAGCTTTTACTCTCAAAGTCATCAATTACATCTTACACTCAACGAACCTCTTACATTGCCGACTACTCTTTAAAAAAAAAAAACTACCGCCCATGTAAAGTTTGGTCGACGCATCAGGGTAAAAAAAAAAGGGATAAAGAGGACGAACGAATAAAATGACCTCCAATTGACCTCCAGACGTTCGACCGTGCCGGTAAGTACAAGATATCGGAAAGACGTCACGATTTTAGCCCTCGTTTTTTTTCTTTCGAATATCCCATTCATCGAATGTATCTCGACGTATGTTGGTTAGGAACATGTGGCAAAATAATGGATGGCAGAATGCAAGAGGTGGAGCAAGTACAACAGAAAATAATCGTCATTGACGTAAATAATAATAAAAACAATATAAAGATACATGAACGTCGATCGACGTGTGGAAAAAAGAGGCCTTGACCCAAATTTCATTGACGCACAGATGCAATGTTGGTCAAGTCTCTTTGACTCCAAGTCGCAAAGATAGATTTATACATCTGCAGATCGTCTCACCTCATTTTGCCAGGGTATCGACACCGAGCCCGTGTTGAATTTACTGTAAAACGTGTCGTCCGTAGCATCGAGATTCACTCCTTTGACCGTGGAAAATTGTTCGATGTCCAGCACGTCCTTGGCATAGACTGCGTGAGGCTGCAAGCGTGGAATTGCAAGATATTATTTTTTCTAACTATTGCTTCCTCATAAAGGAAGCTTTGTTTTCGTGAGCATTTTTTTTTCGCGATTTTTATGAAAAAGTGTTCAAATTATTCCAAAACATCGAGAAATCATATTTAGAAAAAATGTCCGCGCGCGCGCGTGTGTGTGTGTGTGTGTGTGTGTGTGTGCGCGCGTGCGTGCATGCGTGTGTGCGCGCGTGCGTGCGTATGTGTGCGCGCGCGTGCGTGCGTGTGTGTGTGTGTGTATCCCGAGTTTCTGATGTAAGTAATTAATAACTCAAGAAGGGTTAGAGATATAGAACTGAAATTTGGCACACTTGTCCAGAACGGATTGCCCTTTATTATGAAATTTTTTTGTTTCAATTCTAACAGATGTTCAGATTTTATTGACTTTTTTTCTTTTTTGCAAGAATGGCGTAAGCGCACTAACTTGTGAAATTTTTTAGATATTGCACTTAAACTTTGCACAGAGCTGATAGTTATCGAGATTGTTCACTATTAAATTTGGCAAAAATCTAACGAGGGATTAAAATTTTATGAAATTTGCAAATGTCTAATTTGCAGCGTTTTTTCTTTATTTCAGCTATTTTGAAGGTCAAGAAACAAGGTTCTGGCTGTGTGAAGTTCATCGAATACAAAATTTCATGCAATATGAACTCTAATCATCACCAAATTGAATAGTAAACATTATTCGGTAACATTTCGTTGGATATTTGAAAATTCGATAAGATTTGAACGAGTTGGTAGAATTACATGTAGTTTCTTAAGGGGGAACGCCACTGTGACGCGTCAAAAAAAATTGATTTTTTTTCCCCCATTTTCTTAAAGTATATGGGGCATTCCATGTTAAATCGACGACTTTTGAACCCAACGATTTGGGAACGCCACTGTGACGCGTCAAAAAAATCGAATTTTTTTCCATTTTCTTAAAGTATATGGCGCATTCCATGTTAAATCGACCACTTTTGAACCCTTTCGATTTGGCTGAAATTTTGTTTTCGTTTTCTATCCCATTAAAAACACTTTTCAGGAAATTTTCAATTTTTTTTACTGAATCAGAAAAAAAAGCTTTTTTTTACAAATAGCTATAACTTCTTCAAAAGTTGACTAATTGGGACGATTTTTTTTCAAAATTTTTGTCTTCAAGATATAAAAATCTGTGAAATTTTTCACTTTGTCGAGAAAAATCATCTTTTTCTCGAAGTTCACAATTTTCAATTTTTTTTTCACTTAAAGAATACTTTGATCAATGCCGCAAAAAATGCCGCCCAACACTTTTAACTTTGCCAAAAAAACTCACTACTTTTTCAAATTTTCAATCACCCCGAAGCTTTGTCTATGAGAGAGCAATAGAGAGTCACTATAATTTAATTCTATTTTGTTCCTAATGAAAATAGCTTCCTAATTTTTTCCGTCCTTCGTCAAACCTCCTTTACGAGGACCTCCTTGACCATCTTTTTGACCTGCATGTTTATTTATCAAAAATTAAAGGTCCCGCCAAATTGACAATTGTTTTGCAATTTCGAAAAAATTTGCACCGAATAAAGGGACATGGATGATCTACTCGCATGCCAAATTTTAATTCTCAAACCGTTCTCCAGATATATCGGGACATTTATTCAAAATGTGATTTCTCGACGTTTTGGGAAATTTTGGAACAGACATGAAAATTGCCAAAACCAAATTTTTCGCGAGAACAAGGCTTGCTTTATGAGGAAGCAAAATGGAGCGATATCAAGTGGAAGGTCGATGGTGAATGCATCATGCATAAAACAAATATCGTTGAAATATAATTAGAACCCATCAGGTTTTAACGGATTACTGATTTGAATTTTGATGGTGTTTCAAAGAGTATTCGAGGCCTTTGTAACGGCATCCAGACCGGTCAAATTAACAGGCGTAACGTTGTAACGTATGCACCGAAATGCCGGTCTAAGCTTTTCCACGAATTTCTCTCTGTAATCCTTCTCGGGCAATAAGGGATTTTGGGGGGGGGGGGGCTTCAAAGTTTTGATAGAGCACGTTCAAAGGTGGAACACGTGCCGTTTTAACGTTTGAGTTGCTAAGCATATTGCTGAACCGCTCACGCTAGGCTATTTCGCATATCCGGTAGGAATGTGAAAATCGTCTGAGTGTGCGCGTTAGAAATGAGAGTCCAGTTCAGAAACGCTTCAACGGTGAACGTTCCATACACTGAGAGAAAAAATTACTAGAACCAACGAAATAAAGTTTTGAAGGCAAAAAATCATTTTTTTCATTATTTGCCAAAACATATTGGATTGGTTCCGTTATATATTTACTTGGTTCATTTTTTTCAGTCAATTCCACAAATTTTTGTTTCAATGAACGAATTTACTTGAATCTAACAATATGTTATCAATGATATGTAATACGTTGTTTGAATCAAGAACACATATTATCATTCAAAACACGCATGTCTTTTAATGCAGGAAGCACTGAGAAAAAAAATTTGTTGAATCAACAAATTAATTAGTCCAATCAACAGGAAAAATGATTGATTCAATCAAATGCGTGTTTATTAATTGTTGCTAAACATTTTTTAAAAAGTATATAGCCCTTGCCAAATAATTTAATATGCATAGTTTAGTGACACCAAAAAGAGATAAATAGAAAAAAAAGACAAATCTGCGCCAATTCTCCGATCTAATTTCTCTGTCCAATTGAGATTCGAACCCTTGACCCTACCTACCGTCATACCTATCCTACCTAACTACCTAACACGCTACCTATTACGCTATCGACTACTACTATGCACTTGAAAAAAGTTAGGAGTTATGAAGATTCGAATATAAGAAAACATTTAAATAACCAGTTTTTTAATTTTTAACAACTTATGTATAGTATACTATTGAAATGAGTTCTTTGCTTGAAGGAAATAAAAATTTCATCATCCCAAACAAATATTCTATTGGAATAAAGTAATGTGTTATTTATTTTACTACAGCTTCTTTTCAAATAATCACAATCAATTTTATATCTAATAAATATTGAGAATACCACAGAAATATTTTTAGAAGTAAAATAATGATGCATTTATTGCAAAGGAATAATTTTGTTCGAAAAAAATAATTTAATATCGACGTCGTTTTTCAGATTCAAATAATCTCATGTTTATGATGCGATAAATCTAATTAATCCAATGAATGCAAATTTATTAAAATCTATTTTAACAAAGATATTTTTAGAAGTAAAATAATGATGAATTTATTGCAAAGAAATAATTTTGTTCGAAAAAAATAATTTCGCATTGAAGTCATTTTTTAGATCCAAATAATCTCATGTTTATGATACCATTAATAATTTTCTTCAAAAAAAATAATTTCGTACTAAAGTCGTTTTTTAGATTCAAATAATCATCATTTTAGATTCAAATGATCTAATGTTTATGATGCGATAAATGTAATTAATCTAATGAATACAAATTCGATCAAATCTATTTAAATAAAAATATTTTTTGAAGTAAAATGATAATGACTTTATTGCAAGATAATAATTTTTTCCAAAAAAATAATTTTGTATTGTATTCGTTTTTTAGTTTCAAATAATCTCATGGTTATGATGCGATCAATGTAATTAATCCAATGAATACAAATTTAATCAAATCTATCATGCATTTAATTGTTACTATTAAACAAGAGTTTAATATAATGGGGTAATAGATTCGTGAGAATATTTTTTTTAAATGAAGAGTGTTTTTCTTGGTTCAACAAATAAATAATCGAATTAATACTTTCATTTAATAAATAAATTCATGTTCTCAAATTCAGTAATTTTTTCTCTCAGTGTAATCCAATTATAGAGTAAATAATTTCTCTACCAAACCCCATAACGGGTTAATTGTTCAGTTTGTAAAAAAAAATTCGGTCCAATTGAGAAGAGAGTCAAGGGAAGGTCGGAAGAAGACATAAAAAAAAAGTTTTTCAAACTGTCTGACTTGGGATGGAATGCCCCATATCTATTATAACGAGAATAACTTTTGAAGGAGTGAGTTTATCGAAAAATCACAAGAGACCTTTTTTGTAGATCGTTCAATTCCCTACAAGAATACGCTTTTCGCTTTTTTTTAATCGGTCTTTACAAAAGTTGAAGTAGCCCCAAAAATTGTAACCACACGCCAGGACCTTTTTTCTAGATACGATTTAACAAACAATAATTCTATTCAACCAATGTAAATGTTTATGAGGAATCACATGATAATAGAAAGAAAAAAAAAGATAAAATCGATATCGATGACACCTACTCACATCCGGCACAAACGGTGGATCCCACATACCGGCCTCGACCCTTTTCCAGTTCAAACACTGAAAGAAACTGTGAAGTTTAACCTCCTTGGCGCCGTGTCTACCGCACTTGCATCCCAAACGATTTTTCGGACTTTTTTTCAATAATTGCTGACAGAGGCTCTTGGCTTCTTCGGTAAATTTGTGAGAATACTTTTCCTGATCCTCCTTAACGCGTCGATCGACCTCCTCGCGTTTGACCTTCTCCTTTCGCGCTCTGAAAGGCGCCTGTCCCTCGATCATTTCGTACAACAAACAACCGAAGCTGAACCAATCAGGCGAGAACGTGTATTTCTCATTGTCGATGACCTCTGGCGCCATATAACCAACGGTACCAACGCGTCCTCTCACCATGTCGCCCTCCATTATTTCAACGGCTAGACCAAGATCCGATATTCTAACGTGGCCATGATCGTCCAGAAGGATATTCTCGGGTTTGCAGTCGCGATAAACGATACCCTGAAGATGAAGATGCTCCAGGCCACAAACAACCTCCGCGGCGTAGAATCTCGCTCTCGTTATGTCGAAACCAGGATCACCGCCCATATTGTAAATGTGGAATTTCAAGTCACCTCCGTTCATTATCGTGAGAACGAGACACAGGGCGTCTTTCGTCTCGTAAGCGTATGCCAGAGAAACGACGAAATTGGAATTGATCTTCTGGAGTATGTTCTTCTCGATCAGCACCATTGCCTCGCCCTTTCGCTTCTTTATCCGCTTCTTCTCCAGCTTCTTGCAGGCGTACATTTTTCCGGTTGCCCTTACCTGACAGGCGCAAACCTCCCCGAAACCACCCTTGCCGAGGACGCGATACATCCTGAAGGTCTTGTACGTGACTGGCTGTCCCTCGAGCCACTTCCACTGGAGATATCTGCGCACAAACAAGAGTGGGATACAATGAAAATTGAAGAAATTTTTGTTGTGTCAATATATGCTCTAATTGAGAGTTACCCACACTGAAATTTTTTTTTTTTTGTTGAAAATGCAAAAATTTGTTTCACTCAACCGAATATTTGTTTCCGGACGTTCAACTCGATCATTTTGGTAATTCAACAAAATATACAGTGGAAGTTTTAGTTAAATCGTTGCTTGAATGGGCAAAGTTTCAGTTCAATCAAATAAAAATTTGTTACTTCGAATAAAAATGTAATCCACACAGAGAAATAAACGACTGAGCTGACTAATTTATCAGTCGATTCCATATATGTATATTCTATGTATCAAAATAAATAGTTGATGCAACCCATTATTTATTTCAAGTATATAAATAATGTGATAGATGAATTAAATATTTGGTTCACGCACTTATCCGATTTTTTCAATGAACCAATATTTTGTCGAACAAATAATATATTTAGTTGGTGCAATTAAATTTTTAATCCTGAAATTAATTATGGCTGAACATAGTATAAAAAATATGTAGTATTTAGAAAATAATTCAAAGTGCATATTTTAACAGCCTCAAAATGAGCGACATAAAAAAAATAGTATTTGCGCGAATCGTCCGATCTAATTTTACGCTCTCTCCGACGGGGATTCGAACCTGCGACCCTACCTACCTATCCTACTTGACGACCTAACACGCTACCTACTGAGCTAAGGACTGCTTACGAACTTTCTCAACTTTTGTGGTATATGAATGGTACGGTGTGTCGAAAAAATACTGATATGGACTAAATAAATGGACTAAACAAATAAATAAATAAATAAATTGGACTAAATTGTACCTGTAAATTGACCAAATAATTTCGTTCACCTCATATCTTATGGATAACCAAATCCATTTGATGATTTAATTATAGTTTCATTATTTGAAACAAATTAATATCGAATCAACTAAATTTTTATCAACTAAATGGATCAAGTTGATTTAACTGAACTTTTTTCTCAGTGATCAAATTATTGTTCATGGTATTCAAATGAATAATTTTGTATTTCAACAAAATTGAATTTCGTACAACAAAATCGTTTCTTTGTTGTGAAATATGGACAACCGAATGATTTTTTTCATTTCTCATCATTATATGCTGGTTCAAAAAAACATTTCGCGATAGACACAATATTATGGATTGTTTTGAATACATATACTTATTTGATTTGGCAATATAAAAAATGTTCGTACCAAACAAATTGTTTGATTGAAAATACGAAATTTTCGCTTGTTACAGCTACATTTATCTAGTTAATATAAACTAGAAATCAACAAAATATTTCTTTACCGCAACTCAGTAATGTGTAAATTGGACTAAATTGTATCTGTAAATTGACCAAATAATTTTGTTCACCTCATATCTTATGGTTAACCAAATCCATTTGTTGAATTAATTATAGTTTCATTATTTCAAACAAATTAATATTGAATCAACTAAATTTTTATCAACTAAATGGATTCAGTTGATTCAACTGAACTTTTTTCTCAGTGCAGTGGACACACGAAAAAAATGGTTGGTTGGGACCAGAGTTGTAAATAATGCATTACTTTGATAATGCATTACTGTATTTATTACACATTACACTGCATAATGTGAAATGGATAAGTGTACCATTACAAAATACAAAAGTAATGCGTAATGAATGCGTGTGGCATTACAAGTAAAAAAAAGTAATGTGTAATGGATGCATGTGCCATTGCAAATAAAAAAAGTAATGTGTAATGGATGCGTCTCCCATTACAAATAAAAAAGTAATGTGTAATGTATGCACATTCCATTACAAATTACTATTTTTAAAGAAAGTAATTTGCAGTGGAGAATATTCCATTACAAATTACTATTTTTAAAGAAAGTAATTTGCAGTGGAGAATATTCCATTACAAATAGAAAAATTGCCTTGCTCGTATTAGAAACTTGCACATAGCTGTCTCATTATTTTATTTCGCTCACTAAAAGTTCATCCACAATTATCACAAATGATCCATAAAGTTAAAAAATAGAAACAAAAAAAAACAGACAGTTCATCGCTAAATATGAAGTACGAAAATGTACTCAACCCCAAAAATTGTCTAACTTTATATTGAACTTGCTTTTACACGCTGTTACCCGTAATTATAAGCAATCTATTAAAAATTACAAGTTACTGATACAAAATTTGTCGGTTTACTGAATTCTCAAATAATGTGCATGTTCTTTCTTTTTAACTTTATGGATCATTTGTGATATTGTGGATGAACTTTTAGTGAGCGAAACAAAATAATGAGACATCAATGTGCAAGTTTCTAATACGAGAACGGCAATTTTTCTATTTGTAATGGAATATTCTCCACTGCAAATAACTTTTTAAAAAGATTGTAATTTGTAATGGAACGTGCATACATTACACATTACATTTTCATTTGTAATGGAACACGCATCCATTGCACATTATTTTTTTTATTTGTAATGGCACATGCATACATTACACATGCCTTTTTTATTTGTAATGGGGTATGCATCCATTACACATTACTTTTTTTATTTGTAATGGCACATGCATTCATTGAACATTACTTTTTTATTTGTAATGGGGTATGCATCCATTACACATTACTTTTTTTTATTTGTAATGGCACACCCATCCATTACACATTACTTGTGTAATTTATAATGGAAAACTTGTCCAATACACATTGTTTAAAGTAATAGGTGCACGCATTACTTTTACATTACTATTTTCACAACTATGGTTGGGACGACCAATTGATTATTAGTTGGGTATATGTTGGTTACCGTAACCATCTGTTTCGTTACAATAACCAACTAGCATTAGTCCCATCTACTATTCAAAGTTAGTTGACGCAACTAGTCAACTGAACTGACTTGATTAGTCAGTCTAACTAATAAAATGGCATTCAGGAGGGTAAAGTATGGACAACGAATTTTATAGGCACTGTAGTCAACTATATGATCGATTCTCCAGATTTGTCAGTACCCCAAAAATCCGCCAGGTGGCTCCCTCTCGCACAAGCGAACTTTCCCCTCGACGCTTATAACCTTTACAAGTTCGTCTATGTTTGATATGCTTATCTTTTAGTATGGATATTTAATACTTCGCGGCAAAACGTAAGATGGTCGTATCCAAAATGGATTCCCATAAAAAGGGTCTTTTTTTATCTTCTCTCAAAGAAAAGACGAAGCTTTACGAGATTGGAAACAAAGATTTAAATGTTTAAAAATATTGTGTAGATATAAAAAAAAAAAATTATAATAAGCGATGAGCAAAATAGTTGATGCAACCATTTCACTCGTGGTTGGCCGAACTAAAAAGTTAGTTGGACTGGCAGTTATGAACCAACCGTATAAAAATCGCTGATCCAACCAACTTCTCGTCTCAGAGCACTAAGATAGTCGGTTGGATCAGCGATTTTTTTTTTACCACAGCTAACTCGTTTTTTCCGTGATAAGTGGCTTCTTATCAAAAAACCATCTCAATTCCTATGTGTTTGGGCTCGTTGGATTCGTCTTAACTGGAGGAAGTCTCTTCTGAGATCCTCGACTGTTATTGAGTCATTATTTGAGATTTTTTCAAAACTATACTAAAAATCATGTTTGGGTTTGGTTGATTTGTTATCGAACGGAATGAGACTCTTGTAGGATCGCAAAATGCAATTTTGCTTTTACCAGGAGGAATGGTCAAAATAAATTAATATGCACAAATATAGATGACAATTATGTTATTTGCATTTATTAAATTAACTTAACTACTAAATTAAACTAACATTAATATATCTAAACTAAATTTGACTAAACTCTGTTAAACCATACAGAATATGCAACAAAATTTAACATTCACTACACAAACAATTAATCTTTTCCATCAACCAATCGTGGAAATAAGTGTTGCACGAAATTTTCATATCGTCCGAAGGTGTTGGAGGAAGTTCTTCTCTTTTGGTTTAGGATGCATTAGCAAATATCAGCCGAATCTTCAGTGGTTCAACTTTTCTGTCAACGCATCGAAATTCGCATGAAGGGTAATCGGTTAAACGTTTTAATTGCAGCTCCAAACGATACTCGAGTCCAGTGAGATCGACGATTGGGACTAAGAGTCCCAGAAAATTCATCAGCCACTGTTTGTTCTCCGGTCCATGCACGTAAATCGTGCGAGCTTCACGCAGGATTTCACGGATGTGAGCTCTCGCTTGTTCATACGTAAATGTACGTGGGTTACGTTTCCCGCAAATCATGTCGGTAATCCATGAATTCAGAGCCTTATATTCTTTGATAAATTTCTTGACTGATGCTGATTGCGCGGCAGTTTTGCCATCAATGAAGATGGCAGAAAACTGTTTAGGACAATGTTGACAATCGGGTGCTCCAAAACCGTGCAGAACGATAACGATGTCCATCTTGAATGAAACTGACGAACTATATTACCCGTTCTCTTTTTATATAAACTTATCGCGCATGGAATTCCTTTGAAATTGGTGAAGTGGTCACTCAATTAGACATCGCGTACGATCCACTTACAAATTCAGTATTATAAACAAATTTTACGTAAATAATACGAATCAAACATGAAAGGAGCCTTTGAATATCAACATTTGAGACTTGTGAAGATTGATTTCATAGAAATCTCGTAATGAAGAGTTTGCATTTTCAAAGGCAATAACAAGACGTTGGAGATTATCTTAAGATAATCTAGACGTTTCATCTAGATGAAATTGAAGCCTGACCATCGTCCTCCAGACAACCTCTAAATTCCAGGCCAAGAGTAAAATGAAGCATCAGAAAAACGTATCAGCTCGAGGGAAACTTGCCCCCTTAATTCTTGTGGTATTGCTTAGAGGTTCTTCTTGAGGAAAACGAATTCAACAAGTCATGTGGCAACTGTGGTCGTCATTCCCCATTCTAGTTCCGCAATAGTCTTATATTATTTCTTGTGGCTGTGGTATTTTATAGTTAACTCTTTAAATAAGTTTATATTTCTTAAAGAGGTATAAATAGGATATAAATATAGCTATATAGGTAGTAATGTATTTATAAAGGTATAGTCACTAAAGACTATAGCGAATCATAGTGTATGAAAATAAGCTGAGGCGGTATGGAAAATACCCGCCACACCCGCCACACTTGCCACGCGAGGACTATTCCTAGGAATTTTTAGATGAATCACGGCTCGTTGGATTCGTATGGGCGAGACGAATCCAATGAGCCTTATCTCGATGATGTAACTCGAAAGTTTGGGGCCTCAAAGTCCCAAATGTGTCCCAAATCGGTGGAAGATAGTTTTTACAGACATTATAGACTTTTTCATCGCAATTCATCCGTTTCGTTACAATAACCAACTAGCATTAGTCCCATCTACTATTCAAAGTTAGTTGACGCAACTAGTCAACTGAACTGACTTGATTAGTCAGTCTAACTAATAAAATGGCATTCAGGAGGGTCAAGTATATGGACAACGAATTTTATAGGCACTGTAGTCAACTATACGATCGATTCTGCAGATTTGTTAGTACCTCAAAAATCCGCCAGGTGGCTCCCTCTCGCACAAGCGAACTTTCCCCTCGACGCTTATAACCTTTCCAAGTTCGTCTATGTTTGATATCCTTATCTTTTAGTATAGATATTTAATAATTCGCGGCAAAACGTAAGATGGTCGAATCCAAAATGGATTCCCATAAAAAAGGGTCTTTTTTGACCTCTCTTAAAGAAAAGACGAAGCTTTACGAAATTGTAAACAAAGATTTAAATGTTTAAAACTATTGGGTAGATATAAAAAAAAATTATAATAAACGACGAGCAAAATAGTTGATGCAACCATTTCACTCGTGGTTGGCCAAACTAAAAAGTTAGTTGGTCTGGCATTTATGAACCAACCATATAAGAATCGAACCAACTTCTCGTCTGGCGCTCAGAGCACTAAGGTAGTTGGTAGGGTCAACTATTTTTTTTTGTTATCACAGGTAAGTCGTTTTTTCCGTGCACAGTAATGTTGCAGCAATGTAACGGCAATATTACCATTTGTAATATGTAATATTACATAGACATGTAAGTTACAATTTTATACTCAGCAATATAACATTGTTATATAACAGTTATGTAACAGTGATGTAACAGTTATATAACCGTTATGTAACCGCAATATTGGAATGTAATGTTACATTAATGTAACTGTTATATTGCATTTATATAACAGCAATATTACGGTGATATCATTGTAATATTTCAGTTACATTACTGCAATATTATTATTTTGCAAATTTTTTGTACATTACTGTTAACAACGTTATATACCAGTTATGTCACCTGAATATAACAAATGGTACATAACATTTTACTTCCACGTTATAAAACCGTTATGTATCACAAGAATAACATTGTAACATTACATGTAACTTCCATGTTACATTGCTGCAACATAACGTGTTCACTGCGCTACTTTATCAATCGATTTCTTACTTTTAGGAGACTGAACGGAATTTAAAAAACCCTAATAGTACTTTCTTACATGTTTTTAGAATTTTAATTCCAATAATTAAGAGGAGGCTAAATACCGACACTAACACCTCGAAATTGCCATCCAAACTTGCTCTTATATAAATGGATGGAATTGAATAGAATTTTAACAACATCATCGGAACAATGGCAGGAATGGAGCCTCACTAAAATTTTTTCGAAAAACAAAAAAAAAAATTTACAGATTCATTTACCACCAAGAAACTGTGATTGAAAAACTTAAATTATTAAACTTTTACTGCATTTCGGGTAAAGCCAAGAGTGAGGCTCCATGAAGAACGCCACGATACAAATATCGAGACGTTTTCGACATTATTTTATCAAAATGGCACAACGTAAGTTTGGATGGCGCATCAAGAGATAAATATCGATAAATTGTAGTTTTATTGAAAAACGAAATGGCGAAATGTAGTTCACAGACGTGCGAGTGAGGGCAGCACCGTGGATTCTGACGAGTAACCTATAATATTTAGGGGGCTCGAATGAGTTCGTTGGCATTAGCTGTAACGCATTTTAGCCTCTCAATTGACAATTAATTGTTAATTATTTTATCCCCCTCTTAATTGTCACACCCAGAAAAAAGATCTAGTACATTTAACTAAATCCT
This sequence comes from Alloplasta piceator, assembly GCA_946863875.1. Classification (NCBI taxonomy): domain Eukaryota; kingdom Metazoa; phylum Arthropoda; class Insecta; order Hymenoptera; family Ichneumonidae; genus Alloplasta; species Alloplasta piceator. The sequence continues at coordinate 54,734,277 of OX333072.1, forward strand.
AGTCAAGCCAAATCAATTTTTTTAGTTGTAGGCCGGCCTAATACAACTCTATTCATGTCAACGAATTTTTTTTTTTTAATGACCTACTAGGAAAATATATTGCGATCTAATAAATTTTTATTTAATATTAATAAATATTATATCAAACTGAACAAATATGTATTTAAATGAAATAATTTTTTTTCAAATATTTACACAATATATATTATTAACGATTTCAATCTTTGAATGTATAGCTACACATATGAACTCTACAATTTCGTAACGCTTCGTCTTTTCCTTAACAGGAGGGAAAAGAAAAAATAACCTTTTTATGGGAATCCTTTTCGGGGATTCGACCATCTTGCGTTTTGCCGCAATGGTCAATGTATTAAATATCCATACTGAAAAATAAGGATATCAAACATAGACGAGCTTGGAAAGCATATAGGCGTCGAGAGGCAGGTTCGCTTGCGCGAGAGGTAGCCACCTGGCGGATTTTTGAGGTACTGACGAATCTGCAGATATGATCGGATGAGATTACGGGTGAATAGGTATTTAGTAACAACGAATAGAATTTTTCTTCAACGCCTGTTTCTCGATGACAGGGAATTCAAATAAATAAATATAGTTGAATTAAATATCGCCCAAAATTGGATGGAAAGAAAATTTTCTTTAAAGTAACTAAATAATAATCAAATGAACGATTATGGTACCTACGACTAGATCTTTTTTCTGGGTGCAAAATGTAATTAATTTTCATCCACGGTTGTCGGAGAAAGACTGGACAACGATGATACGTCGATAATGTAGGGATTGAATACAAATGGTATTTAGCCTCCTCTTAACATTTTTAGAGCAGGTTCGAACATTGTGCTTCTCTTAAAATCTGACAAAAAAAGCATGTTCAACCACAGTGTCGCGCACTCTGGTAATGTGCAAATGCATGGAACAAAACGAAGCAAAAAAAAAAGCTTGTATTTCTCTCGGGGGCTGACCGAGCTCTATTTTTCTCATTGTTTTTCTTGCTTTTTGTGCCGAGAGGACGATAGATCTTCCGAGCAAACGCTTCGCGTTACAGATTACACATGGAGACGCACGGAAAAGCTCTCGTTTCACAATGAGAGTGAATTAAAGAAAGTGAAAAGAACGGGAAAATAAAAGGGTCCGCAACACAAGACGATTTGTAATTATATATGGGTAATTCCATGTTAAATCGACCACTTCTGAACCCGACACCTTTCGATTTGACTGAAATTTTCTTTTCCTTTTCTACCCCATTAAAAACATTTTTTAGGAAATTTTCAATTTTTTTTACTCAACCCAAAAAAAATGTTTTTTTCAAATAGCCACAACTTCTTCAAAAATTGTCTAATTGGGACGTTTTTTTTCAAAATTTTCGTCTTCAAATGCACTTTCCGAAAAATGCATGCAAAAAAAAGACGTTTATATCACTCAGTACAATAATGGACGCTTTTACGTCCGCAAGCGAACGTGAAAACGTCCATATTGCACCTCGTGATATAAAATATCGTACATCACTGGTTAGAAAATGTTTTTACGTCCTCGTGATGTAATGTACTATTTTTTTGGGATAGGTAAAAAAATTTGAAAATGTCCTAAAAAATGTTTTTAATGGGATAGAAAAGGAAAACAAAATTTCAGGCAAATCGAAAAGGGTCGGGTTTAAAAGTGGTTGATTTGACATGGAATGCCCCCTATATATTATAAATGTGTATGTATATACGCTAGTTTGAATTCACCTCGGAAAGTGCAATATGTTTGGCTTACAAGACGGTTTTTCGTCCAATTTGTCGTTTTAAACCGTTCTCCCCTTTCTCTGCGCTCTTTCTCTCGCATTTTCTTCATGTTACAAAAGAGAAAGAAAACTTCGAGGCTTCTTCTGCAAAGACGAATAAGAGATTGTAGAGAGACCGTCTCGACCTTTCGGTGTATCTTTGTGCCGCGGATCTTTCTCAACGTGACTTGAAAACTTCTCGCGTGAAACTTGAGCTTTTATACATTTATTCGCGCATACGTATCTCGATTCAATACGCCGTCCGTTCTCCGGAAGACTTATAACGCATATATATGGGTCATTCCGCCAATTATCGTTGCGAGTTGTACCGAGTGGTCAAAATTAAAAAAAAAATTGCTATTCGAAAGATAGTACTAAAAAAGATATCCATGATTTTAAAAAAAAAATTTTGGCCAGCAGTTTTCGAGCAAAAGCGGCGGCAAATGTTTGAGTTTTCAAAATTACGGAATTTTCAACGCGATATGTATTTTTTTCTTGAATAGATAGAAAAAAACTTTAAATATGCTTTTTTTTCGTAAAACTCTGAAGTTTTAAACAAAAAATATATCAATATCCAATGCTAGATTTATAACCTCGAAAATCACATTTGAAATGTAAAAATCGATTTTTCATCCCTTGTCCCCAATTTTGGATCGTGTTGAAAAAAATTTTTTCGTAAAATTCAGAGTTTTTTACACCGAAAATAATTTTAAAGAACTTGGGATCTCTGTAATTACATGGGACAAACATTAAAATGAAAAATAAAGTACAGCGAAATTTGCCATATTTTGTTTACTTTTCTTTTTTTATCGTTTATTTTGTGCTTTTTTAAATTTTGGCAAATAAGTCTTCAACTTATTTGTGTACAAAATAACCGATAAAAAAAGAAAAGTAAACAAAATATGGTAAACTTCGCTGTGCTTTATTTTTCATTTTAATGTTTGTCCCGCGTAATTATAGATATCCCAAGTTCTTTAAAATCATTTTCGATGTAAAAAACTCTGAATTTTTCGAAAAAAATATTTTCAACGATCTAAAATTGGGGGCAAGGACTGAAAAATCAATTTTTATATTTCAAATGTGAATTTCAAGGTTATAAACATAGCATTAGATATTAATATATTTTTTATTTAAAACTTCCAACTTTTACGAAAAAAAACGTATTTACAGTTTTTTTCTATTTATTCAAGAAAAAAAGATATATCGAGTTGAAAATTCCGTAATTTTGGAAACTTCAAAATTTGCCACCGCTATTGCTCAAAAACTACTGGCCGAATTTTTTTTTTTAAATCATGGATATCTTTTTTAGTATTATCTTTCGAATAGCAAATTTAGTTTTTTTTTTAATTTGGACCACTTGGTACAACTCGTATCAATCATTGGCGAAATGACCCATATATGTATGTATTTAATATTTTATGCACGAGAATTTAAAGTTATTCAAAAGACAAGCTTCGAGACTGAAAAGTTAATGAATGTCCTCGCGAAGGACTCGGGTGCACAAGAAGGTTGGCACCTTGAATTTATTGACGCGTATATTTCATAAAAGACGTCTTGAGTTCCCGAGTTTTGCCATTCTGTAGGGGCGCGGCGGCTTCGTTTTAGCCAATTTAAAAATCTACAATTTTAGGATTTTAAAGTTCTAGAATTTTAGAATTCTAAAATTCTCTACTTCTAAAACTCTAAAATTCTAAAATTCTTAAAGTCTAAAAATCTAACATTCTAAAAATCTAAGTTCTAAAATACTAGAAATCTCATTTCTAAAATTCTAGAATTCTGAAATTCTAAAATTCTGGAATTCTGAAATTCTGATAAAATTCTGATAACATTCTGAAACTCTAAAATTCTAAAATTGAATTCTAGAATTCTAAAATTATAAAATTCTAGAAATCTCAAGTACTAAAATTGTAGAAATTTAAAGTTCTAAAATTCTAGAAATCTAGAAATTTAGTTCTCAAGTTATAAAATTCTAAAATTCTAAATTTCTAAAGATCTAAAGTTTCAAGATTCTAAAATTTTAAAATTCTAAAATTCTAAAATTCTTGAATTCTAAAAATCTAAAATTCTGACATTCTTAAACTCTAAAACTCTAGAATTCTACAATTCTAAAATTCTAGAATTCTGAAATTCTGAAACTCTAAAATTCTAAAATTAAATTCTAGAATTTTAAAATTCTAAAATTCTAGAAATCCAAAGTTCCAAAATTGTAGAAATTTAAAGTTCTAAAATTCTAGAAATCTAGAAATTTAGTTCTAGAGTTATAAAATTCTAAAATTCTAAATTTCCAAAGATCTAAAGTTTCAAGATTCTAAAATTCTAAAACTCTAAAATTCTCCAATACCATAATTCTAAAACCCTGAAATTCTTAAGTTCGCGATTTATGAAATTCACATCTTTGGTACTTTTATACATCCGAGATTCATTTGGGTTAGAAGATGTTTTGGGGGACCCATGAATGGAATATGTTTTTGTTTTGGATATGCCATTTTGCCTCGTTTAATTTTTGTTTCTAAAATTTGTCAATATTCCGCGTATTCTTACCTGTAGAAGTAGAAGCTGGTGAGAAATAGGGAAAATGGCTCGCCAGCGAGAAAATTCTTCACCGTTTGTGAAACATCGACGAAGAGCTCCTTGCCACCGGAACCAAGACGTTCCTCGCACTGGGCGATCAACGAATCGTTCAGTATATCAACGACGTCGGAACATTCGCTACGCAGATATTGCTCGAATAAATCCTGCGCCAGTTCCATCCTATTCTCATCCATTTCGATCTCGTATTTCTCAAGCGCGTCGAGAAACAAATTGTAACGATGAAATGCCGGTTTCCTGTCCTGACAGAATTGCCGGAACAGGAGACGACCGATTGGCTGCTGATCCACCACATAGTTGTACCTTATGTCTGTAAAATAGGCGAAAGAGAATAAATGATTGACAATAGGATAATAGGTTTCTTTTTTATAATAAAATATTCCACTAATTACGAGCAGAGCTGGGCAGTACTTGAAAGTACTCGGTACTTGCAGGTACTTGAAGTACAGGCACTTGCAAGTACAAAGTACTTCAAAAGTACTTCAAGTATTGTACTTAAATTTTTCAAGTACTTCATGTACTCGAAGTACTATACTTAAAAATTTCAAGTACTTTTCTGTACTTGAAGTACTTTTTTCAAGTACAAGTATCAAGTACTTTTGAATGTGCCTTGCTGATGGTTGCATGTGCAAAGCCTTTGAATATGGGTCATTCCATGTCAAATCGACCAATATTTGGAATCGTCCCCTTTCAATTTCGATGGAATTTGATCAGAAGTTTTCTTTTATCATAAAACAGAGTTCTAACGAAGGAAAAAAATTAAAGTTTTCTTTCGAAAATTCAAAATTTCACCATTTTCTCAAGTTTAATTTTTAAATATTTCGAAAACTATTATAGTTACGAAAAAATCGTTCTGGGTTCGTCTTGAAGAGTATACTTGGGGCTACAAAAAAAATATTCCGAAACAAATTTTTGAAAAATGATGAATTCCGAGAATTTTTCAAAATCGTGAAAATCCCCGATTATAACATTCAATTTTTGGTTTTATTTTTTTATATAACACCTTGTACTGATATTAAAAGATCCTGAAATTTTCAGAAATGTGTTTTCTTTTGTTTCAAAAATATAAATTTAATTTATTTAAATATGAATTACAAAATTACATGATTGCTCAACTTAAAAAAAATCATATTTTTGAAAAAAAAAACATCTTTCTGAAAATCTTTGAGGATCTTTTCAAATCAGTACAAGGTATTATATTCAAAAAATTGAACAAAAAATTCGACGTTAATCGTGGATTTTCACGATTTTAAAAAATTCAAAATTCTCCAAATTCATCATTTTTCAAAAAATTTTGTCGGAATATTTTTTTTTCGTAGCCCCAAGTATACTCTTCAAGGAGAAACAAACAATTTTTCATAACTATCATAGTTTTCAAGATATTTAGAAAAAAAAATTGAAAAATGGTTAATTTTTGAATTTTGCATAACTTTTGAAAATGAAAATTAATTTTTTTCCGTGGTAGAACTTGGTTTTATGATAAAACAAAACTTCTGACCAAATTTCATCGAAATTGAAAGTGGTCGATTCCAACTCTTGATCGATTTGACAGGGAATGACCCAAGTACCAGAATTTGCGAGACGTACCCGAAAACTAGAAAAGTACTTGATACTGGTACTTGATTTTTTCAAGTACTTGTACTTCAAGTACTCGTTTTGACGAGTACTTGCAAGTAACAAGTACTTTGTACCTCAAGTACCACCGGTACTTGATACTTCAAGGACCTACGGTACTTTGTACTTGATACTTGAAGTACTTGCAATTACTTTGCCCAACTCTGATTACTAGATGTGAGTTATTTTTTACGAGGAAATAGATAAATTCTGAGCCGAAGCATATAAAAACGTCCCGGATAGTTATTTCAATTGATTTAAGGATGTATTGCCTGTACAGTCCTAGCCAAAAATTATATTTAATTGAAATTTCCGTACTTTGTGATACGATCAAAATCTGAAAAAATTCAGCAACATTTGGCTTGCCATAAACAACAATTATCAATAATAATATTGCCCAAAAGTTATTAATAACTTATTTAAACAAATAATTATTCAACAAATTTTCAGTCAGTTCTTTTTTTTATTGAACAAATCGAAGGTATTCATTTTTCTGAACACATCTGAGTTTTTTCAGAATGTTCTCTCCATTTTCAAATTTTTGTATTTTTTGGCTCAGTGTTTTTGAAACTTTAAAAAGACGATGATAAACGTATGCGAAAACATGTATAGAATTGGCAATTTTTTGTTTGTATTTCAGAATGTTTTTTGTAATGTTTCAAAATAGAGAGAAAATTCTGAAAAAGTTAATATGCGTTCAGAAAAATTAACGCATTCGATTTGTGTAAGAAAAAAAAGAACTTACAGAAAAATTGATGAATAATTATTTGTTTAAACAATTTATTGATAACTTTCGGGCAATATTATTACTGATAATTGTTGCTTATAGCATGCCGAATGTTGCTGAATTTTTTTAGATTTTTATTGTATCACGAAATAGGGAAATTTCAATCAGATACCATTTTTGGCTGGGACTGTACAGACTTAATAGCTGCTACAGACAATTAGATCGAAATTTTCAGTATTGCCCCAATTTATCGTATAGCTTACTTGCTAGCAATTTTCTCATGCTGGAATATAATTAAATTGCTTTTTGCAGAGGGGTCGAAAAAATCTGTATATAACTAGTGCATGTAATATTGGTATTCAATTTCCCCTTAATTCTAGACCCCAACGATATTACCAATTTTTACAGACCACAGTACCTAATTGTTCCAATATTTGCTTCCTCATAGAGGAAACTTTGTTTTCTCAAACAATTTCCTTCGAAAAATTTTAATTTATTTTCAATTCTGTCTAAAAATAGAAAATAGAATAAAAATAGAAAAAACATCGCCTGCGGTTCGAAAGAACCATTCGCAGGATTAAGAGTTGATGATAAAATATGAAATCGATCAAAAAGTGATGACCAAATCCTGCAAATTGGAAATTTGCTCTCAGCATATTGATTTTTATATGCATCGATCGCTGCTATATGAAAATCCCAATAATTAAAGTGCTTATTCACAGAGGAGCTCAAAGAACTGTTTATAAGATGACGAATGATGGAAATAAATGTGCGAAAACTTTCATTTCCACGATTTTTTGTTCATTCTCATTGTCAGTATCATCCGTCTTACTCGGTACAAAAAAATCAATCAATCACTATCCGAGAGACAACAAACTTTGCTTTTGGGCGACAAAGAAAATTAGAGGGTGACTATTTGAGCCGATGACGTTGATGATATTGACGCTCGGGTGGGCCCATGCAGAAATTTCGATAGGGACACCCTACGTCCCATCAAATCCCTGTCGGGATTCGGCATGGACTCCCCAAAACGGGCGTCCCTATGGGGATCCCTATCGGGATTTGCTATAGATTCCCCAAAACGGGCGTCCCTATGGGGGTCTCTATCTAGGATTTACTATGGATTCCCCAAAACGGGCGTCCCTATGGGCGTTCTTATTAGGATTTGTTATGGATTCCCGAATACGGGCGTCCCTATGGGCGCTCCTTTCGGGATTTGCTGTGGATTCCCCAAATCGGGACTCCCTATTAAAATCCAGGTTGCATCGCCATATGGCGTCACTCCCATTTACCATGTCCCCATAAGATTCCTATGTGGATCGAGTATGACGGTCGTAGGTCTGGATCATATAGATGGCGTACTCGTGAGCCGTGCGGGATTTAGTATTATTACCTGTGCGATGCCAGTGAGGTTATGTCGTGTGTTTATTTTGTGCTTTCAATATATTTGGTGATCTGATTCTATTATTGATGAACAACGAAATGAATGAGCGTGAGAAAACTCGCATTCGCGTACAACGATGTCGGAAAATACGTCGGGAAATTAATCTCGAACTGCAACGCCATGCCGAAGCACGTGCTTCAATTCCAGGTTAGGAACAATACAAGTTTTCCACCGTTTTGATAACGATCATAATAGTTAATAAATATTTATTATTCATTAAAAATAAATACTTGAGATTGGGAGCTTTGTAAAACCTTTCACAGACTTTAACAAAATAAAAAAATTAATATAAATTCTAATAAAAATTGATTCGGTTCGGTATCCCTACAGGATACCGTTTGGTATCCCTACACGATCCCGGTTGGGTATCCCTACAGGATCCCGTTTGCGTATCCCCATTCGAATCTAATGGGCGGATGTTACAATCACGATTGGAATCCAATCTGACGTCGCATTAGATCCCGATGGGGAGGCCGGGATGCGCGCCAGAATCCCACCGGATCCCTATCGAAATTTCTGCATGGGGGGCTCTTATTGGCATTCGAGAAATGCACTTTGTGGAATATGCCGGGCTGATGTTCCTTTGTATTCAACCAGTGTAAATCGATTAACGGGCGCTAGCAGCAACGATAGAGTCATATATGTATACGGAAAAAACTAGTTGGTTGTGGCAACCAACCGTAATATAGTTGGTTAGGGCAACCAACCGTAATATAGTTGGTTAGGGCAACCAACCGTAATATAGTTGGTTAGCGCAACCAACCGTAATATAGTTGGTTAGGGCAACCAACCGTAATATAGTTGGTTGGGGCAACCAACCGTAATATAGTTGGTTGGGGCAAACAACCGTAATATAGTTGGTTGGGGCAACCAACCGTAATATAGTTGGTTGGGGAACCAACCGTAATACAATTGTTAGGGCAGTCAACCGTAATATACTTGTTAGGGCAGCCAACCGTAATATAGTTGGTTAGGGCAACCAAACGTAATATAGTTGGTTAGGGCAACCAACCGTAATATAGTTGGTTAGGACAGCCAACCGTAATATAGTTGGTTAGGGCAGCCAACCGTAATATAGTTGGTTAGGGCAACCAACCGTAATATAGTTTGTTAGGGCAACCAACAGTAATATAGTTTGTTAGGGCAACCAACCGTAATATAGTTGGTTAGGGCAACTAACCGTGATATAGTTTGTTAGGACAGCCAACCGTGAGATAGTTGGTTAGGGCAACCAACCGTAATATAGTTGATTAGGGCAACCGACCGTAATATAGTTAGTTAGGGCAGCCAACCGTAATATAGTTGGTTAGGGCAAACAACCGTAATATAGTTTGTTAGGGCAACCAACCGTAATGTAGTTGGTTAGGGCAACCAACCGTAATATAGTTGGTTAGGGCAACCAACCGTAATATAGTTGGTTATGGCAGCCAACCGTAATATAGTTGGTTAGGGCAACCATTTTCGTGGTTCCCGCAACCAACTTTTTATTGGTTGGATGCTTGGCAACCAATAAAATAGTTGCAGTAACGACGAAAATGGTTGCCCTAAGCAACTAATTACCCAGAGCATATCTTACAAACCAGTTGGTTGCCACAACCAACTCGTTTTTTCGGTACAGAAGATGGATTGATAATGTTCCCAAGTTGCAATTTTCCGTTTTTCATTGAGACATAATTTTTGCACCAGATGAACCCTGGAATAGGATGAAAGCTTGGACAGAATAGTTCGAATGCGGACAAAAACGCGAATGCACGGACAGAGGATGAAGAAAAAGAGGGTTTCAGGGAGATTCGATAATCCACGACGAGGTCAAAGGAGGGCCTCGTGCGTTGATTGACTGGTAGAAAATCCGAGGGGAAGCTCTCCCTCTTTTGACCACGTTGTTTCAAACCAGCAAACCGAGTAGAAGCCACCCACACACATACCGAAGGTAAATTGTTAAAGAGAGGGAACAGATGTGAGATACTGGAGAAGATACATATAGAAAGGGAGAGAAAATGATCGATTATCAGAGGAAAAAAATCTCTCTCGGTTCACCAGTCTTCAGCACGAAGTCCCGTTCTTGAGGAATTTCCGCATCGGCGAACCAATGCGGTGTGTTCACGCGAATTTCCTTTCCTCTTTTTTTTTCTTGCGATTCAGTCACTTTCATGCACTCGATCGAGAGTGAAATGACACGAGGACGAGCAAAAAAAAAGTGCGCCGGAATTGACGTTCCTGAGGAATTTGATCGTGCATCACTTCGGAACTCCGTAAAGTGATATCAATATTTTCTATTTACGGCGATTTCTTGGGGAATTGATTTTGTCCAGGCTTAAAATGAAGATTGGAGCACGGAAACAAATGGATAGTTGGGACAACCAACTGATTATATTAGTTGGGTATATTTCGGTTACCGTAACCATCTGCTTCGTTATAATAACCATCTATAGTTCCATCTACTATTCATAGTTAGTTGACGCGACTAGTCAACACAACTGACTTGATTAGTCAGTCTAACCGATAAAATAGTATTCAAGAGGATAAAGGATGGATAACGAATTTTATAGGCACTGTAGCCTATAAATGTATCATTTCTGCGGATTTGTCAGTACACCAAAAATCCGCCAGGTGGCTTCCTCTCGCACAAACGAACTTTCCCCTCGACGCTTATATATAACCTTTCCAAGATCGTCTATGTTTGATATCCTTATTTTTTAGTATGGGTATTTTTTCTTTTACCTTCTCTTGAAGAAAAGACAAAGCTTTACGGAATTGTAAGCTTCATGTGTGCAGCGACATTCAAAGATTAAAATGTTTAAAAATATTGTGTAGATATAAAAAAAATGTATAATAAACCACGAGCAAAATAGTTGATGCAACCATTTCACTCGTGGTTGGCCAAACTAAATAATTAGTTAGTCTATTAAATTAGTTGGACTGGTGCATGTTTCCAAACTTTTGAGCGGGAGTGTATATGGGGCGTTCCATCCCAAATCGGACAGTTAGAGAAACTTTTTTTTTATTTCCTCAATTTAGATGCAAAAGAAAGATTTTATTTGCGATACAATAATGCGAAGTCAATCACAGGGGGACGAAAAAATTTCATTTAATTATTCCAATGAACAACGGAAACGTATTGGCAAAGAAATATTCTAATTCAGGAAATAATCGTATATGTAAGGTTTTCAAAAAAATACGTTAATAAACAAAAACTGTTGTTGTTATTGTTCATAAACAGACTTAACGATTAATTATTAATTTTAAGAACCTGTTAACAATAAAAAAAAGTGTCAAAAAAAATTCTAAATATTGAAAAAAATACTATACAGTAACAAAAATTGGTATTCATAATAATTTATTTAAAAAAAAAAATTAATTTTCAAAAATCGAAAAAAAATAATAGTTATGGAAATCCCACGATCGGACTAGTCTTAAAAATTGTTGAATAGATGGATGTTTAAAGCAAAAAATTAAAAAAAAATCAAAAATGATACTTTAAAAAACGCAATTTAAAGTTTAAAACTCAAAAACTCATTCAAAAACTCGTCGAATATTTTTGTTGTATTTTTTTCTGAAAAAGCCATAAAAAAACAAAAAATTAAAAAAAAAAAAACTTTTAATTTGGATCATTATCAAAAAAGTTATGACCAAAGTACCAAAAAAAGAGTAGTTTTTTTGTTAACTTCATATCTTTTGAACGGGTAATCAGAAAAATCTCAAAATTCAACAGGAAGGGTCTTTTGATGGGTACTAAAGAATATAAAAAAATTGAGGGAAAAAAAGTTTTTCAAATTGGCCGATTTGGGATGGAACGCCCCATATAATACTGAATTTCGGTGCTTGTGCGCACGTGGACGCCGGGGCAAAGGACTCAAAAGCTTCGATCGCCTCGAGTGTATATGGCGAGGTTAACTTTCGATGTACACAAAGCCGAGAGAGCTTTCGAACAGTATCGGAAGCACCAACAGCGGGAGGCAAAAGTTCTCTCGGGCTCTAATGTCTATAAACCCTATCGAGAACTCGCCGTGGGGTCTACTACAAAGCTGTAGGGAAACCGAGAGACAAAAAAGGGAACTCTGTGTCTGCCTCCTGCGGTAAAGCTTTCTTCTCTCCGTCATGTCCGACCAACTCTCGATATCTGGTGTGCGTCTTTTTCTTTTTACACAAGTGGGTCATTCCACGTCAAATCGACCGATTCCGAACCCAACCCGTTTCGATTTGGCCGAAATTTTTTTTCCCCCTTTCTATCCCATTAAAAACACCTTTCAGGAAATTTTCAAATTTTTTTACCCAGCCCAAAAAAAAGGTTTTTTTTTCAAATAGCTATAACTTCTTCAAAAATTGACTGATCAGGACGTTTTTTTTTTCAAAATTGTCGTCTTCAATGTACTTTCCGAAAAAAAGTACAAAAAAATGTCAAATACGTAAATATTGGGAAAAAACGACCCTAGTCCATTTTTGAAGAAGTTACAGCTGTTCGAAAAAAAAAGTTTTTTTTTTAGGTTGGGTAAAAAAATTTGAAAATGTCCCGAAAAATGTTTTTAATGGGGTAGAAAGGGAGAACGAAATTTCATCCAAATCGAAAGGGGTCGGCTTTAAAAGTGGTCGATTCGACATAGAATGCCCCATATATATATATATATATATATACCTATATCCTCTACAATGAGTTATCGCACTCTGGAGAAACAAACGATGTTGAATACACGTTGTATAACCGTCTAAATATACATTATAACGGGTTTGCTATGCTGTGAGTAAATTCCCGAGACTAAGAAAGAAGGAAAATCATATTTTCTCCGTCTCCGTGTATGATATGCTTCGCGCAAATACCGAGTGAGAAGTGACGACGATGATTATATACCACAAGTTATGGAAGAAAAAAAACGTCCCAGCTGCCGATGTGAGCGCGGCGTAAAGGAAAACGGTATCGCGATAACGCACATGCGGTCCCGGATACTTCCTCCTCTCGATAACTGACAATGAATATCACTCCCGAGACTCATTCGCGCATGAGGTTTCTCTTTCTCTTTCTCTCTTTCTCGCGCGCGCGCGCGCTCTCTCTCTCCCTCTCCCTCTCTCTTTCTCGCTTGCTCTCTCTCTCTCTCTCTCTCTCTCTCTCTCTCTCTCTCTCTCTCTCTCTCTCTCTCTCTCTCTCTCTCTCTCTCTCACTCTCTCTCTCGCGCGCGCTCTCTCTTTCGCTCCCTCTCTCTCTCTCTCTTACTCCCTTTCTGTGTTCTCCCTCTTTCCCTTTCTATAAAGTGATGAAGCTCGAGACTAATCGACTCCATCGAGCACATATTGACTACCAGACGACCCACATATTTACGAATAAATAATGCGAAAATAGAGATAAAAATCTCGTTTATACAGCGTCAATATTTGCTCGTTGTACACCGTCGAAAAAGTGGATGATAATAAGTTCGCCAAAGCTTAAATCCTCTCTCTCTCTCTTATTATTTATTGATAGTGAATAACTGAACTTTACTGAACTTTGTACTGACATTTCTAACCCTATATGGCATAAACTAAATATAGTTGATGTGCGGTTAATTTTAATTTAATTTATAGCTCAACTATGGACTATACTCTAGTTACTATATTGTTATTTTTACCACTATTACTTTCTTCGTTTGAATCGATCTTTATTATAAACTCTTTTCCTTCGCTTATACACTGGACTCCCGATTTTAGCAACACGCCTCAATTGCCCACTGCGAGAATCAAGATATAGTGCTCTGAACTCGACAAGTTTTGGCACAGAGCCAATGTAAGCACTACACATATAATGCGACACACAGACACACACACATATATATATATATATATTAGACTGATTCAAAAAAAGCGAATATTTTTTGTTTTTCGAAGAAACGCATTAAATACTTTCGGGAAGGTGAAAAAAGATGCCTGTTAAAATTAGAGCTCTTAATAAAAATATTTAGAGGTCCCTCTTCGCATATTTTTATTTCCCATTTAAATAACACGGGAAAGGAAAATTTCCAACTTTGACATTTTATATCTCAGCTTCAAGTCAATGCACCAAAATAAACGACACATATTCTTGTAGAGAATTGAACGCTCTACAAAAAAGATCTCTTATGATTTTTCGATAAACTCACTCCTTCAAAAGTTATTCACGTTTTAATATATATGTATATTAGACTGTGAATATGGGTGAACTTATGTTGTTAATTTCTTTAATAAATAAGAAATTTATGTTAATGCAATTTAAACTTTTGTTTCAGGAAAGATTTTACGATATTTAGTAATAAGTTTCAACATTTTTCCGGAAACTATAACAAAAAGTGAAATTTACTCTATTTTTAAATTTAACCTTGAATAACTTTTGAAGGACCGAGTTTATCGAAAAATCATAAGAGATCTTTTTTGTAGAGCGTTTAATTTCTTACAATAATATGTGTCGTTCATTATGGTGCATTGACTTCAAGCCGAGATATAAAATGTCAAAGTTTGAAACTTTTTTTTTCCCGTGTTATTTAAATGTGAAATAAAAATATGCGATGCGGGACCTCTAAATATTTTTATTACGAGCTCTAATTTTAACAGGCATCTTTTTTCACCTTCCCGAAAGTATTTAATGCGTTTCATCGAAAAAGAAAAAATAGTCGCCTCTTTTTGAATCAGTCTAATATTTATATACATGCAAACTCCTGAGTTTTTCTCGGAACGCAATGCGTCGAGCCAAGGCCACGAGATTTGTTACCATAGTCGGGGCTCCCAAATCGAGAGTCCAGTGTACTTAACTTTTGCTTTGTAATTCTCCTAACTTTTATTGCTTTTATTATTATTACTTCGTCATTGTGCTAATTTGCCTAAAGATTTATCAAAGCATACATAAAAAATCAATCAATCAATCTCTCTCTCTATATTTATTGTATTTTTTTTACTCCGAAATAGAGTTCCCCAAGCCCTTCTTCAACTGTCCAAATAAATAACTTTTTTGAAACTACGGAGATATTTTTTTCTTAAAAGTACCATATCTCAAAGTTATGAGTTTGATCGTAAAAAATGGTTTTGTTCGCCTATTCACTCGTTCGTGATTTTTTTTTCACCATCTTAAAAATAAAAATAAAAAAAATTCAAGGTACATTGCATATTGAGGATGATTGAAAGTATCACCCTTAATTTTTAGACGTAATTTTGAAAAATTCATTTCCTCAATTTGTTATATTTTTTAATACCCATCAAAAGACCCTTGCTGGTAAATTTTGAGATTTTTTTGATTACCCGTTCGAAAGATATTAAATTAACAAAAAAAAACCGCTCTTGTTTCAGTTTTTTTGGTCATTCTTTAATAATGGTCCAAATTAAAAGTTTTTTTTTAATTTTCGTTTTTTATAACCTTTTCAGAAAAAAATACAACAAAAATATTCGACGTGTTTTTGAGTTTTAAACTTCGGTTTTAAAAGTAAGTGTATATTTTGATTTTTTATTTTATTTTTTGTTTTAAACATCTATCTATTCAACAACTTTTAAGACTAGTCCGATCGTGGGCTTTCCATAACTACTATTTTTTTTTAGATTTTTAAAAACTAAAAAATTGTTTTGTATTTAGAAAGTTTTATAAAAAAGTGTCAAAATAAATTCTAAATAATGAAAAAAAATACTATACAGTAACGAAAATTGGTATTCATAATAATCATAGAAATTTTTTTTTTTTTAACTTTCAAAAATCGAAAAAAAAGTAGTTATGGAAGGCCTACGATCGGACTAGTTTCAAAAGTTGTTGAATAGATAGATGTTTAAAACAAAAAATTAAAAAAAAAATTCAAATATGCACTTACTTTCAAAAACGCGATTTAAAGTTTAAAACTAAAAAAACTCACTCAAAAACACGTTGAATATTTTTGTTGTATTTTTTTCTGAAAAAGCCATAAAAAAAACAAAAAATTTCAAAAAAAAACTTTTAATTTGGACCATTATTAAAGAAGTTATGACCAAAATACCGAAAAAAGCGGTTTTTTGATCTTTTGAACGAGTAATAAAAAAAATTTCAAGATTTAACAGCAAGGGTCTTTTGATGGGTACTGAAAAATATAAAAAATTTGAGGACATAAAAAAAAAAGTTTTTCAAACTGTCCGATTTGGGATGAAATGCCCCATATATACTCGAAACACACCAATTTTCAAAATTTCAACGGATTTATTTAAAAAATTTCATAAATTTTCTTATAAAAAATTACCCTAAACGTGGACCCCAAATAATATGTAAATTACCAATATTCGCATCGTTGTAAGTTTCAAAAAAAGTGCATTACTCACCGAGCTTATCTTTTAGGCCTATGCACTGCGATATGTGAGGAAACTGGAGTATTTTCCGCCATTTTTTACTCTTCCCCTTGTTGCTGTCACCACCCCCTGAAACACACGTGCGAAAAATAAAAAAAGGATGATGGTGAAATATATAGTGATATCGTTAGACACGTCAAGGGTCAAATAACAATAAAGCTTTTCTCCCTCCCATTTCGTCCCTATATTTCTGATACACGATAGACATTTCATATATATATATACATGCATATGAGGCATTCCACACCAACTCAATGGTGTTTTTCCCTGACCCCCTGCAATTTGTTCCATTATTTTTTATGTTATTCAACTTATCAAAAAACGTGCTCCCAACTTTTTTCAAATTTTTTGGACCAGCCGCCATCTCAAAAAAAATTGACGAAATCTGATTTTTGACGAAAAAAACGCCCATTTTTAAAAATCCCCAAAAAATCACAAAAATTCTGTGTCACAACACAAAATTTTTGGGCCATAAAACATATTGGAAGTATTTTTTTTCTGGGTTTTATTTCATTTTACAAGTTTGATAAAATTATTTTTTTATTTCGCACATTGACAACGTCACTCTTGGTAGCTTATTAACGTTGAAAAATTAAGTTTTTTTTCAGAATCTTATGACATGTGTAGATAGATAAGAATAACCAATTAAGAATTTTAAAACTCAAATCACAAATCCAAATCGAATCTATATGATATTGTTGGTCTGAAGAAGAGCGCTTTATTTTGCAAAACTGGAAGAGATTAATTTTTAAGAGTATTTTCAGTCGTGAATAGGGTCACAGTGCATTTCAAGTCGGAGACTTATACTGCAGTTTTATACACAAAGGCTTATACACAAAGGTTTTGCCGTATCAAAGTTTCGTACTGCAAAAAATGGCCGGTAAAAGCAAGTTCGACGAGACGTTGTCGGTCACAATGTAACACAACAGGTTCGGTGTACTCAAGTTTTTATATGAAATACTTAAAAATAGTAGTGTGACAGAGTATTTAGAATTACTATGTCATTACCCATACATGCCTCACACGTAAAAATTCAAAGAATACAAAAATGTCGATCTACTTTTTCCTGCGTAAACCCAAAAAAAAAAACTTCCACTATGTTTTATGGCCCAAAATTTTTGTTTTGTGACACAGAATTTTTGTGAATTTTTTGGGATTTTTAAAAATGGGCGTTTTTTTCGTCAAAAATGAGATTTAGTCAATTTTTTTTGAGATGGCGGATGGTCCAAAAAATTTGAAAAAAATTGGGAGTACGTTTTTTTATAGGTTGAATAACATAAAAAATAATGGAACAAATCGCAGGGGGTCAGGGAAAAACACCATTGAGTTGGTGTGGAATGCCTCATATATAATAAATATATATGTAACATATATCGCAGTCATATATATATTAAACATTGAATGTCATCGAGCTTTGTCGTTAGTATCGTATACCTATATACTTATATATATATGTGTATATGAGGGATTCTCTGTCAATTCAGCCACTTTTTTTTCGAACATCTCAGATGTGCCCCATAATTGGTTATATCAAAGTGCTACTAAAAGGCATTCTATGTGAATTTTTTCGGATTTTTTAATTCAAAATTTTAGAAATCGCCGTTTTTTTTCCAAATGAATATATCTCGGAAACTTGAAGTGACTGAAAAAAAATGTCTACACATAAAAGTTGTAGTTTTGTGTTAGCATTCAAGCGGAATATTTGAAATAATTTTTACGTTCCGGTAACGCTGATTTTTTACCAAAAAGGGGATAATTATTTTTTTATTCAAAAAAGGCCATTTTTTTTACTGAAAAAATTACAGTCTTCCAGTATATCTGACGATATCGCAAAAAAATCGCCAGAGTGGCACGGATCGAGGTTCTAGGGTAAAAAAATGAAACCACACAAATTAATTTTTTTTTTCTACCGAAACCTCGTTAACATATCTCAGAAACTTCAAGTTACTGAAAAAAAAATGCCTCCACATAAAAGTTGTAGTTTTGTGTTAGCTTTCGAGCGGAATATTTGAAATAATTTTTACGTTCCGGTAACGCTGATTTTTCACAAAAAAGGGGGGAGTTATTTTTTTATTCAAAAACAACCCTTTTTATTTGGCTGAAAAAATTATAGAGTTTTTAAAACTATAGGGTCTAGAACCTCGATCCGTGCCACTCTGGCGATTTTTTTGCGATATCGTCAGATATACTGAAAAAGTCTGTAATTTTTTCAGCCAAAAAAAAAGGTCTTTTTTAAATAAAAAAAATATTTATCCACTTTTTTGGTAAAAAATCAGCGTTACCGGAACGTAAAAATTATTTCAAGTCATCCGCTCGAAAGATAACACAAAACTACAACTTTTATGTAGAGGCATTTTTTTCAGTTGCTTTAAGTTTCCGAGATATGTTCATTTGGAAAAAAATGGTATTTTCTAAAATGTTGAATTAAAAAATCTGAAAAAATGCACATAGAATGCCTTTTAGTAGTATTTTGATATAACCAATGATGGGGCAGATCTGAAATGGTCTAAAAAAAAGTCGCTGAATTGACGGAGAATCCCTCATATATGAGATATTCCATGTCACTTCAGCAAGTAAAATTTTTTTTTTAACTCTTTACCAGAAATTGCAAAAAGAAATCAATTTTATTGTGATCTGCGACAGAAGAAAATGTATAATTCTTTTAAACAGTTCAACAGATGCAATTTTAGAAGAAAACAAAATTTCAATTTCCATCAAAACAAATTTCGATTAAGGGTCGATATTAGTGTCCTTGATTTGTAGAAAGTCACTTTGTTTTTCAAAAACTGTACTGTCAAAATTTTACAATTCCCTTTTTATCCATATTATAAATGTTTATTCTAGAATAAACTAACATCAATGGGCCTTCAGCGAGAAAAAAAGTCTGAAAAAACATAAATTTCGTATATATTTGAAACATCTGGTTCTGATAAATGTTTTCACGAAATTCCACATGACATTTACAAATTATGAGAGAAAAATAAATAGCATCAATATCGATGGACCCTTGATAAAGAAAAAATATTTCTATTTTTCTGAAAAAATAAATTTAAACGGTACAAAAAAAATGCCACGTTTTTTCAGAGTTTAGAGCTATTTCTGTAATTCCTTACTATGTACTGAGATAGGTACACGGAAAAAATGGATGGTTCGGACAACCAACTGATTATTAGTTGGGTATATTTCGGTTAACGTAACCATCTGCTTCATTACAATAACCACCTAGCATTAGTTCCATCCACTATTAATAGTTAGTTAACGCGACTAGTCAACACAATTGACATAATTAGTCAATCTTACTAATAAAATAGTATTCAAGAGGGTATTTTGGTTACCGTAACCATCTGCTTCCAATAACCACCTAGCATTAGTTCCATCTACTATTCATAGTTAGTTAACGCGACTAGACAACACAACTGACTTGATTAGTCAGTCTAACGAATAAAATAGTATTCAAGAGGGTATTTTGGTTACCGTAAGCATCTGCTTCGTTACAGTAACCACCTAGCATTAGTTCCATCTACTATTCATAGTTAGTTAGCGCGACTAGACAACACAACTGACTTGATTAGTCAGTCTAATAAAATAGTATTCAAAAGGGTATTTTGGTTACCGTAAGCATCCGCTTCGTTACAATAACCACCTAGCATTAGTTCCATCTACTATTCATAGTTAGTTAGCGCGACTAAACAACACAACTGACTTGATTAGTCAGTCTAACCAATAAAATAGTATTCAAGACGGTAAAGAATGGACAACGAATTTTATAGGCACTGTAGCCAACTATACGATCATATCTGCAGATTTGTCAGTACCCCAAAAATCCGCCAGGTGGCTTCCTCTTGCACAAACGAACTGTCCCCTCGACGCGTATAACCTTACCAAGTTCGCCTATGTTTGATATCCTTATTTTTTAGTATGGATATTTAATCCTTTGCGGTAATTTGCTTTAATAACAAACCACGAGCCATTTATAAACCAACCATATGAAATTCGTTGATCCAACCAATTTCTCGTCTGGCGCTCAGAGCAATGAGATAGGAATGAGATGAGTTAGGTTGAGACAACTAATTTTTTTTTGTCACCACAGCTAAGTCGTTTTTTCCGTGATAGCAAAAGTTTGAGTTTTAGTCATTTTTGAGTGACCGAAGTAAGGTGGAATGTTTGTTACACGTATATAAAATTGCTATGACGGTTTTGAGAAATTACATAACTAACCGACACCGTCGTGTTCGTTCGCACGTAGCTCGTTAAATAAACGCTCATGTATATGAACCGGCGTCTATCCATAACGAGGTCGCTGCGCCTTCCGTTGTATATGCCATTATAATGTTTATTGCGATATCGTAACGGTAGTATTCAAGCCCGATGACGTTGTTTCGAACACCTATCTATCTCTCTCTTGTTTTATAGACGTCATCATGCGTGTGTAAGCTCGTGCGTATATTCCTCCATCAAAATGAACTATACGCAACGAATATAGAAAATCTATCTCGAATATATTCCGTGTATTTTGTTGGAGAAGTTAGATATTTCGTAGATAATTGAATTATGAACTTGAATTTTCGAACGTTCAGCCGATACGAAAAATCCAAAAATTCATTTCAGAAACGAGAAATTGAAAAATTCCGATAATATTTGATAATTAATTCTCAATAGTTACGACATTATTTGAAAATTTGTGTACCAAATATTGGCGAGCGTCCATTAGTTTCTGATGTGGAAACATCTTTAGCGAGACTTTTAATTGAAAAGGGTCCTCAAAAAGCGTTACGGCCTTTAGAAAAAATTTGTAAATAATTGAAAAGCGTCCTGATAAAGCGTTACGGCCCTTGGAAAAAATTTGTGAATGATTGAAGTGTCCTCAAAAAGTGTTACGGCCCTTTGAACAAATTTGTGAATAATTGACAAGTGTTCTCAAAAAGCGTTACGAAACTTCGAAAAAATTTGTGAATAATTGAAAAATGTCCTCAAAAAGCGTTACGGCCCTTCGTAAAAATTTGTAAATAATCGAAAAGTCCCGTCAAAAAGCGTTACGGTCCTTCAAAAAATTTGTGAATAATTCAAAAGTATCCTCAAAAAGCGTTACGGCCCTTCGAAAAAATTTGTGAATGATTGAAAAGTGTCCTCAAAAAGCGTTACGGCCCTTCGACAAAATTTGTGAATAATTGAAAAATGTCCTAAAAAAGCGTTACGGCCCTTCGAAAAAATTTGTGAATAATTTAAAAGTGTCCTCAAAAAGCGTTACGGCCGTTAGAAAAAATTTGTAAATAATTGAAAAGTGTCCTCAATAAGCGTTACGGCCCTTCGAAAAAATTTGTGAATAATTGAAAAGTGTTCTGAAAAAGCATTACGGCCCTTCGAAAAAAATTGTGAATAATTGAAAAATGTCCTAAAAAAGCGTTACGGCCCTTCGAAAAAATTGTGAATAATTGAAAAGTGTCCTCAAAAAGCGTTACGGCCCTTCGAAAAAATTTGTGAATAATTGAAAAGTGTCCTTAAAAAAGCGTTACGGCCCTTCGAAAAAATTTGTGAATAATTGAAGTGTCCTCAAAAAGCGTAACGGCCCTTAGAAAAAAATTGTAAATAATTGAAAAGTACCCTCAAAAAGCGTTACGACCCTTAGAAAAAAATTGTAAATAATTGAAAAGTGCACTCAAAAAGCGTTACAGCCCTTCGAAAAAATTTGTGAATAATCGAAAAGTGTTCTGAAAAAGCATTACGGCCCTTCGAAAAAAATTGTGAATAATTGAAAAATGTCCTAAAAAAGCGTTACGGCCCTTCGAAAAATTTGTGAATAATTGAAAAGTGTCCTCAAAAAGCGTTACGGCCCTTCGAAAAAATTTATGAATAATTGAAAAGTGTCTTTAAAAAAGCGTTACGGCCCTTCGAAAAAATTTGTGAATAATTGAAGTGTCCTCAAAAAGCGTTACGGCCCTTAGAAAAAAATTGTAAATAATTGAAAAGTACCCTCAAAAAGCGTTACGACCCTTAGAAAAAAATTGTAAATAATTGAAAAGTGCCCTCAAAAAGCGTTACGACCCTTCAAAAAAATTTGCGAATAATTGAGAAATGTCCTCAAAAAGCGTTACGGCCCTTCGAAAAAATTTGTGAATAATTGAAAAGTGTCCTGAAAAAGCGTTACGGCCTTCGAACAATTTTTTGATTAATTGAAAAGTGTCCTCAAAAAGCATTATGGCCCTTCTAAAAAATTTGTGAATAATTGAAAAGTATACCATATTTATTTATAAATGTCGAAAATCGTACCTTACCGATTTGCCAATGATAAAATCTCCGATCGTTGACGTCATTGTTACATAATTGGAAATTGATGATGTTTTTTTTTAAATTGCTTTTGTATTTCCAGCTACATATTTATTTTCTCTTCGAAGGTGTATTTTTTTGAAGACAACTGGTTGTGCGGATGGATGTTTCTTCAATCGTAAGTATGCATGGATACAGATATGGGAAACAAAACCGAGTAATGGAAAAGAAGAAAAAAACTTAACCCTCCACGAGTAATGTCCTCTTATGCGAATGGAAAATTGGCAAGGGGCAACCTTAATACGCCCATGGGTAAGGTATATACCCGCGAAGGGGGTGGAAATCCCGTGGGATCGCGTTGTGTGGCTTCTGATATTTTTGCGAAAGAGAGCATGTCTCACGTTGTATACAGGGTGTCTCAGAAGTGAAGGTCAAAACCGTGAGGGTAGATTCGTGACGTAATATCGAGTAGAAAAGTCCCTTGCCATTTTTTGATATTTTGAACCCCTGAATTGTTATTAATTTTTTGAATCAGCCAATGAGATGAGCCGCGATTCCGCCACGCCTATTCCGCGCTCGTTGGTGTGAGCAACATGTATGGGCGCATCTCATTGGCTGATTAAAAAAATTAATAACAATTCAGGCGTTCAAAATACCAAAAAATGGCAAAGGACTTTTCCACTCAATATCACGTCACGAATCTACCCTCACGGTATTGACCGTCACCCCTGGGACACCCTGTATAGACGACATATATGTATAGGAATGTACTGCTAGAAGGAATCTCGTTACTTATTTATGCTCCGAAGGAAAATTGGAAACGCCCGCCGCAACATAATCGAGCGAGGGACCCTTATTTCTATTTTTCTTTATTTTCTTCCTCTCCGCTGTTCGCGGCTTTTCCGATATTTCACAGGGACAGAATTCGAAAGCACCGCGACAACTGGAATAAATAAAATGTAATAAATGTGCTCTTTTGCGTTGTTGTTTCTCTTTTTCTCTTTTTCCACCGTGCGCTTCTCAACAACAAAAAAGACGAATGAGGAAAAAAAGATTCGAAGGGAAGGCATATAAATTGCAATAAATGAGTGACAGCAGTTTTATGAAAACATAAATTACGTTTTCCCTTAAAGGAAATTTTGTTTGCGGAAACAAAATGATTCAAGATTCCAATGTTTCGGAACACATTAGGAAAACTTTATCCTGAAAATTTCAGGATCTTTTAAGATCAGTACAAGGTATTAATTCAAAAAAATGTAGCCAAAAATTTAATGTTGATCGGGAATATGCACTATTTTAAAAAAATCAAAATTCTCCAAATTCATCATTTTTCAAAATTCTTTTTCGGAATATTTTTTTTTTCGTAGCCACAAGCTATAACTTCGTAAATTATTGGAATTAACTTTTTTTTTTGAGGACATTCTTAAAAGTCTAAACTTTAAGAATATGAAAAAAAATGATTTTTTCAAAATTCTAGGCCAGAATAGCCCCTTAAATTTTGTACACAAGCCCTCTGCGTTTGATACGACTTGACTTTCGCAATTCAATGACGTTGAAGGTTGCATCGTTGAATTGCAACAATATATTTGAAAACGATATTTGATATTTCGAAAGTTCAGCTGAGCGAAAAGTCTACAAATCTATTTGGGTCATTCCATGTCAAATCGACCAATAGTTGGAATCAACCCCTCTCAATTTTGTTAAATTTGGTCAGAAGTTTTTCTTTTATCTTAAAACGAAGTTCTACCAAAGGAAAAAGGATTTAATTTTTTTTTTTTTTGAAAGTCATGCAAAATTCAAAACTTTACCATTTTTTCAAGTTTATTTTTAAATATCTCGAAAACTATTATAGTTACTAAAAAATCGGTACGTCTTAAAATATACTTGGAGCTACAAAAAAAATATTCCGAATTTTTTTTTTTAATGATGAATTTAGAATATTTGGAATTTTTTTAAATGATGAAAATCGACTATCAACATTGAATTTGTGGTTCCATGTTTTTTATATAATACCTTGTACTGATCTCAAAAGATCCTGAAATGTTCAGAATGGTGTTTTTTTTTCAAAAATATGAATTTTTGAATTTTTGTGAGAAATTTTTTTTTTTTTAACCTCTGAGTTAAGTAAAGTTGAAGTTTTGTAATTTTTACTGCTCAAAGTTACAAAATTACATGATTGCTCGACTTTTCTTAACTTAGAGGTAAGAACAATTTTTTTTACAAAACTTGGCAATGAATTAATGCAAGTTTCAGTATCATATCGATTTTTCTCATTCAACTGAACGTTCTGATCTTCAAGTATATAAAAATCCTGTAAATTAGAAATCGGAGTTTTGCTTCCTCTGTTTTTTTTTTGGCCTCGATTGAGAACATCAAAGAATGATGTGGCGAGGAAACGAGGAAGCGGTGTGAAATTTTCTAATTCTTAGAATTTTTACATCATTGAGAAACGCGAAATTTCACCAAAAGGTGGGGAGGAATCTCTTACAGCTCGTGGATCGGAGGTCGAAAACCTCAGCTCAATGCGAGAGAGAAGAGTTTATCTATCTTTCTCTCCTTTCCTCTCTCGCGTTCTCTTTTACCGCACGAGACTACGTTCGCGATAAAAGTTATAATGCTTATATCTCTGACGTGAGCGAGGTCGTGGGTAACCGGGTGAATTGAATTTTATCCTCGGGGGCCAGACTCTGTATAGACGATGGAAGCAAGAAAAAGGAAACGCGAAAAGGAAAATGTATCCCCCGGAAAATGAAGTGAGCGCGAGCCAGTAATATTGTTCAGCAAAAAAAATGGATAGTTGGGACAGCCAACTGATTATTAGTTGGGTATATTTCGCTTACCGTAACCATCTGTTTCGTTACAATAACCATCTAGCATTAGTTCCACACGGAAAAAAATAATCAGTGACAATTCATGTGTGATATTTAAAAAATTACTGAATTCAATGCAGAATATACGGTTCAGAACTGTAATTCAGGAGTTTTACTGGGAATCCATTATAAATTAATGGATTTAATGTAGTTTCTACTTTTCAAATCATTATAAATGCTGATTTACACTGTAAAAAATGCAATATTCACCGCAAAAAAAAATGACAAAGTAGAAATAACAAGCAGAAACGACGAAATCCACTGTGTTTGAACTGTAAAATTTACAATGGTCTCTGTAGAATGTTCAAAGCACATAATTATAAATTGCAGTGTTCCCAGTGAAAAATCAAATGCGCGCCGCAAAATATGCAACGTCAATTTCAATTTTTACAGCGTGGCACTGTAACGGGACGACCTGCGGCGTGCCCCACGATCTCTGCATTTCGCCCGAGATCCGCTAGATGGCGCCGGGCGGCGCGCCCTCTCGCGCCAGCGAGAGAGCCACCGAGCACCTATAAGGTCCGATGTATTACCAACATCGGCGTCCCCAATTGACATGCAATTGTTGGAACATCACCCGCGTTCTGTGGTCGAGCAGTCCTATGGACTGAATACTACATTTTCTTAACAGATCACCATTGCATTTCGGTGACGCTCGTGCTCTTTATGGGTACGAGGTTAAACTTGATTCGCTTCATTAATTGATCTCACGATTAATCAGTCAAGTACAAGCCCTCGTAGCTATGAGCCTGAGCGAGGATAAATAACGGTTTATTGCAACATTTGAATAAATTGGAATTTATTCAAATATCGAAACGTTTCACTACACTATAATTTATTTTAGAAATTGCAGTATTTTCAGTGAAAAATAAAAAACGTACCGCAAAATATACTACGTTCTTTTCAATTTTTATAATGTACACTGTAATTTTTTCACGGGCCCTGGATAATTTTTACAATGTGAAATGTGTAAAAAGTTCACCGGATACAACAGAAATATAACGTTTCACGTAGTGTACATTTTACTGTTCCACACTGTAAAAATTCGTCTGATGGGCATGTACCATGTCACAAAACTCTACGTAAAAAAAAATACAACGATTCTAAATCAAAAAAATAATTCATGAGGAATCATTTTCCTCGTGAGGAAGGAAAAATAATTCGTTATCACACACGTTAACTGTATTAGGATTTTTTTTCCTTGATTGCGTTAATCTCTGTAAGTAAACTCGTTCCGTCACGACTTTACGCTTCCATCGATTTTTTTTCGCGACTGCTACTCATGAGTGTATTTTACAAATAAAAGTTTGTACATTGACAGGCCCGTTTATAGGTTAGGGCATCACAGATTGCGGAGCAGACAACCTCAAATATTATACACAGCGCATGCGCGTCAGTCGTGTAAACTTCGACAAAAAAAAACGAGGTTGCCAAATCTCACTGACAAAAATCAATGATGAATAATATTAATATTAGTTTTTATAGCGAATGCAATGAGTTTGGATATACTTAATTAAACTATATTAGTAAAGGTGAACATTCTAAATTCATTGTACGGGCAGAAAACGCCTTTTTTAATCGCTCATGAATAGAGGTTTCGAAGTTGGCCATGCTGAGTTCGGCCCGTGTATAAGCATAGAGACCCCCCTCGGATGACTCGTCCCGCAAACTAACAAGGGAACATCCTTAAGGTGATGTGAAACGTTCCCCCACTCTTCTACCCCCACTCCGTCATACCGCAGTCGGTAAATCATCAGTAAATACAATTTTTTTCATGGGTGCATTGTCTTTTCGAAAAAACGCAAAATCTTAGGAAGTGGGAATCCCAATTACGCATCTACTAAGATGTGTTGTTTGCCGAAAAAACCAAAACACCCTAGTAAAAACAGGTACCCGCTACTTACAAAACGGCGGGTACCTGTTTTTACTAGGGTGTTTTGGTTTTTTCGGCAAACAACACATCTTAGTAGATGCGTAATTGGGATTCTCACTTCCTAAGATTTTGCGTTTTTTCGAAAAGTCAATGCATTTATGAAAAAAATTGAATTTACTGATGATTTACCGACTGCGGTATGACGGAGTGGGGGTAAAGGAGTGGGGGAACCTTTCACATCACCTTAATACTTTGCGGCAAAACGCAAGATGGTCGAATCCAAAATGGATTCCCATAAAAAAGGGTATTTTTCTTTTACCGTCTCTTGAAGAGAAGACGAAGCTTTACGAAATTGTAAACTTCATGTGTCTATTGTCAAAATATGTTTTTGTGTATTGTCAAAATATTAATCAATATGTTGTAAAAAAAAGTATCCTAAAAATATTTTTTGTTATCGATAGTTGAATTTTCGATTTTCCAAAACTGCTGCTTTTATAAAATTATTATTATTATTATTATTATTATTATTATTATTATTTAG
The DNA here is from genome assembly GCA_946863875.1 of Alloplasta piceator. Taxonomy (NCBI): domain Eukaryota; kingdom Metazoa; phylum Arthropoda; class Insecta; order Hymenoptera; family Ichneumonidae; genus Alloplasta; species Alloplasta piceator. The sequence goes on from OX333072.1 coordinate 54,762,271, forward strand.
GTTTTCGATAGATATCTACAGATAAGAAAAGAAGAACTGCAACTGCAATTATACTTTGAATATTTAGATGAAGAAATAAAAAAGGGTAAAAAAAAAGTATTGGACGAAGAGGTGAAGCGGAGGTGTGTGACGTACACACGTTCCTCGGGCATGAGACCGTCATATATGTAATATTACAAATACAAGACACAAAAGCCAGCAAATAGATAAGAGTTATAACCCCTGCGGCAGATAATGGGAAAACTCTCGATCTTTCGTGTGTACGCATTGTTATCAAACGACGAAGACGTCGTCCAAGATGAAGAATAAAAAATAGAACTAAGATTCTGTGTTTGAAGTTCCGTTCATTCATTTTTGAACGAAAAATCGAGAATCTCATGAATCCGAAGAAACTCAATGAATATCTAGCATTAAATATGAAATGATTTTCGAAATTTATTTGATGATCCTAAAATTTCCGGGAATTCATGCGTGTAAAGTTATTATAGAAGATAAAAAAAAATAAGTGGATTTCTATTTGCATCCGACATAGTTCTGTGGTTCCTGATAGATTAGAACAATAGTTCTCATTATTTAATGCAAAAAAACAATAATTGAAAAAGAATGATCTGTTAACTTCGCGCAGTAATCGGCAAAAAAAATCTTTCTATTTTCATTATCCAATTAATAATTAGCAAAAAAATATTGCTAATTTTTCTAAAAAATTAGTAATTAGTGAAAAAATATTACTAATTTTTTTCAATAAATAAGTAATTAGTGATAAAACGTTTCTAATTTTTCAAAAAAAATAAGTAATTAACGATAAAATATTACTAATTTTTTTCAAGATTTAGTAATTAGCGAGAAAGATATTGCTAAATAACCAAAAAAACAATAATCTGTGGAGAAATGTTGTATTCATTTTGGAAAAAGCAATAAATAAATAAAAAATTACTAATACATTTTTTAATAGGTACTGAATGTACTGAATATTCCGAACAAGTCTACAGATAGTTCTGATAATTCAACAATTGTTGAATAATTTCAAAAAAATTATAAACAAAGATTTTGCGATTGATTAATGATCTGCTACTGCTTACGTACGAGTTATGACCTCTATTATTTTTCTGGTGACACTATTTGCATCCCTGAACAAGTCTACAGAGAACTCTGATAATTTAACAATTGTTGAATAATTTCAAAAAATTATAAACAAAGATTTTGCTATTGATTCATGATCTGCTACTGCTTAGCTACGAGTTCTGACCTCTATTATTTTTCTGGTGACACTATTTCGATCCCTGAACAAGTCTACAGAGAGTTCTGATTATTCAACAATTGTTGAATAATTTCAAAAAATTATAAACGAAGATTTTGCTATTGATTCGTGATCTGCTACTGCTTAGCTACGAGTTCTGACCTCTATTATTTTTCTGGTGACACTATTTCGATCCCTGAACAAGTCTACAGAGAGTTCTGATTATTCAACAATTGTTGAATAATTTCAAAAAATTATAAACGAAGATTTTGCTATTGATTCGTGATCTGCTACTGCTTAGCTACAAGTTCTGACCTCTATTATTTTTCTGGTGACACTATTTCGATCCCTCAACAAGTTTACGGAGAGTTCTGATAATTTAACAATTGTTGAATAATTTCAAAAAATTATGAACAAAGATTTTGTATTGATTCATGATCTGCTACTGCTTAGCTACGAGTTCGGACCCCTATTATTTTTCTGGTGACACTATTTGTATCCCTGAACAAGTCTACAGATAGTTCTGATAATTCAACAATTGTTGGATAATTTCAAAAAATTATAAACAAAGATTTTGCTATTGATTCATGATCTGCTACTGCTTAGCTACGAGTTCTGACCCCTATTATTTTTCTGGTGACACTATTTGGATCCCTGAACAAATTTGCAGAGAGTTCTGATAATTTAACGATTGCTAAATGATTTCAAAAAATTATAAACAAAGATTTTGCTATTGATTCATGATCTGCTACTGCTTAGCTACAAGTTCTGACTTCTATTTTTTCTGGTGACACTATTTGGATCTCTGAACAAGTTTGCAGAGAGTCCTGATAATTTAACGATTGCTAAATGATTTAAAAAAATTATAAACAAAGATTTTACTATTGATTCATGATCTATTACTGCTTAGGTACGAGTTCTGATCTCTATTATTTTTCTGGTGACACTATTTGGATCCCTGAACGAGTCTACAGAGAGTTCTGATAATTTAACAATTGTTAAATAATTCCAAAAAATTTTAAGCAAAGATTTTGCTATTGATTCATGATCTGCTACTGCTTAGCTACGAATTCTGACCTCTATTTTTTTCTGGTGACACGATTTGGATTCCTGAACAAGTCTACAGAAAGTTCTGATGATTCAACAATTGTTGAATATTTTCAAAAAATTATAAACAAACCTTTTTCTATTGATTCATGATTTGCTACTGCTTAGATACGAATATGAAACTGAAAACTGAAATTCAGCTGTTCTTATTATCTGGTTATGTGTAAAAAAACAAGCTTTGGAGTTAAAAAATCCTGCAAATTGGAGCATTTTCATTTTCTCAGAATTCAAAGCCAATCATTTGAAAGCCAATAATGAAATACCAACACCGCAGCAGATAATGCGAAAATTATCAACTTTCCTTGTGTACGCAATTTTTTTCTCTCCAACGACGATGTCAACAAGGGTGAATGTAGAATAAGAAGGGAGAAAGATTATTCCATGGACAATGAAGAACGACGAAAAAATTCATCGAGTCTGAGAGGCAACGAGGTCAGAGTTCGTTTCTGTGTGAATTTTGTTCGATACACGAACATTTCCCTGCTTGCTCTCCCTCGCACTATAATAATCTATTCCCGTTGACAAAGTACCCCGATGGGGTCACGAAACACTCGATTATTCTCGCTGGTACTCGAGACAGCGTGATAGCAAAAAAGGGGGGAAAAAACGAGCACGGAAAAGTAGAGTTGATGACAAACCCAGCGAACTATATTTTTCGCTCTGGTAAGCATAGTATATATTTTTCGTGAACGTAATTGAAATGAGAACGAAAAAGAAAAAAAAATGATGAACGACTTGTAGCGCAATATATACGCATGTTTTGATCATTTTCGTAAAAATTATTATGAATGTTACGAACTGAGGAACGCAATTTATTTCGGGCAAAACAATGTTGTCCTTATCAATTTGAATTTTTATTTCTTTGTTTTCATGACAAGTATCGAATGGAAAGATAATCATCGAAAAAGGTCGCTTTGTGCATCGCATAGATACAATCCGGATGATGGATGATGATAATCGCAATAATAATAATAATTTTTTTAATCATTGAAAAATAATCGATAAAAATAAAAAACTTGCAAATTGGAAATTGAGCAAATAGCTTTCAAAATTTTGGCTTCCTCGTAGGGGAAGCTTTGTAAATACGAAAAAATACTCTGGAAGCGATGTGCAAATTTCCGATGTACAAATTTCAAATTTGCAAGTAAAAATGGACTTGAAGTTCCAAACTTTCGGATAAATGGAAAATCAACAAATTTATAGTTTTAAAGAATATTTTTGAGGCCCGTTAACACTTTGGAAATAAATCTTGAAACATCTTTCAATTTTTGAAATTATTATTTACCAAGTATTTGCCTTCTAATTTTTCGTTAAAGAGATTCACGTGAATCTAATGGTAAAAAAAATTTTTACTTCAAGACTTGAAATTCGAGAATATTATAGAGAAATATACCATACATCTATCAGTGAATTTTTTTTTGAATCCACCGTCTAGTTGCCGAGAATGGGCAAAAAAGCCAGTTGAAATAATTTTTTTTGTCATTAATTATTTTTTTTTTTTTTAACGTACAGAACTATTCATAGAGTGCGTCTAGGTGGCAGAACTCAACGTATCTTCACTTCTGCTTCTTCAAACATTCGAAATTCGATGAGATGCTATCACGACTTACGCGAAGTTAGCATCTCATTTATACTAATTACGATTTGGGAGGTTTAATTAATAGAACTATTGATAAAACCTATCAAGAACTATAGAACTATGTTGGATGCTAATGAATCTGCAATTTATTTTTGAGATGCTAACATTTGAGATGCTAGGTTCACACACGTCTTATGGTAAGCACCCAGATAGACAAATGTAGCTCATATTGGCATAATATTGCATACATGTATGACGCATAGGAACACTCACAGCTGTGTGTCGCTTATGAGTGCTCACCTGGAAGTCATATTTGCATCATACGATGATTGACAATAACACATCATATGGGGCTCATATGGCAGTCATGGCGTGACGAAATTGTGGTGCTCATATGAAGATCATATTGACGTCATACCGTGGTGAAATTAGTTGCGCTCATATGACCGTCGGGATGTGAGGTATTATTGTAATTTTCATACGGTTTTTTGAAAATTACTATTGCTTGCAAAATTTTTTATTATGTATATTTTTTCATTTACATAGCTTCTGAAACGATTACATTAAAAAAAAAATTTTAAAACATCCAATTTCATTATATTTCAATGTCTCCTGTCTCCAGTGGGATTCGAACCTACGACCTGCCTATCTATCCTACCTAACAACCTAACACGCTACCTATTACGTTACCGACTACTTATGAATTTTCTTCACTTATATGATATATATTAGACGATTCAATATGGCATCCAAAATTTCAAAAAAAAAATTGGATATTCGTCAAAGTCAATTTCTTAGTTTTTTTTACAGTTTTGCGAATTCGAATATCTCCATCGAAGCTATAGGGAAATTTGTAGAATTCAAAATAGGGGTTCTATTCGATAAAAAAAAAATTATGAAAAATAGTGCAACTTTTGTGAAAAGTTTGTTGCACACTCCATTGGCAACTATTTGTATTTTTTAAGATTGATCTTTCCAACTTTGAATAACCAAAAAAGAAACGTATGAAATAGAATGTTCATAGAGCTCGATGATGTATTTGAAAACCCTTGTTGACGATGAAAATAACTTAGAAATAACATTTGAAAAACTTTTTTTAAGGTTGACGAGTCACAGCGACATAGATGACGCAACGTTTGGCAACGCTGCATGAGCCAGCTGGTTGAAAATATAGATATACAGACTCATATAAGATATATGGGTCATTCCATGTCAAATCGACCAAGAGTTGAAATCGACCCCTTTTCACTTTCGAGGAAATTTCGGCAGAAGTTTTCGTTATCAACAAAACGAAGTTCTGCGAAAGGGAAAAAATTGAATTTTTTTTTTCGAAAGTTATCAAAAATTCAAAATTTCACAATTTTTCGAATCTTTCAAGTTTATTTTTTAAACATCTTGGTAACTATTATAGTTACGAAAAATCGTTTTGAATTCGTCTTAAAGAGTACTATACTAAGGGGGGGGGGGGGGTAATGTCCAACTATCCAAGTTGGACATTACATTTTTGGTTCAATTTTTTTAATATAATACCTTGTACTAATCTTAAAAGATCGTGAAATTTTCAGAAAGGCGTTTTTTGTTTTGTCAAAAGAATGAATTTTTAAATTTTTAAAAATCGTGTAAATTCACGAACAACATTAAATTTTTGATAAAATTTTTTTAATATAAAACCTTGGACTGATCTTAAAAGATCCTGAAAGTTTCAGGATGGTGTTAACGTGTTTCAAAAATTAAAAGATCCTGAAAGTTTCAGGGTGGTGTTGTTTTGTTTCAAAAATTAAAAGATCCTATTTTCAAGATGGTGTTTTTTGGCTTCAAAAATATACATTTTTTAATTTTGGTAAAAAACAATTTTCTTCTTTTTACCAAAATACTGTTACTTTTACTTTTTTTTACTGCTCATAATTACAAAACTCCATGATTGCTCAACTTAACTGAACTGAGTGAGAGGTAAAAAAAAAAAAATTTATACTAAAATTCAAAAATTTATATTTCTGAAACAAAAAAACATCATCCTGAAAATTTCAGAATCTTTCAAGATCAGTACCAGGTATTATATAAAAAAAATTTAACCAAAAATTTAAAGTTGATCGTGAATTTACACGATTTTTAAAAATTCAAAAAATTATATTTTTGAAAAACCAAAAAACAGCTTTCTGAAAATTCCAGGATCTTTTAAGATCAGTAAAAGGTATTATATTTAAAAAATTGCACCAAAACTTTAATACTGAACTTGGATTTTCACGGTTTTTGAAAATTCAAAATTCTCCACATTCATCATTTTTCAAAAAAAAATTTCGCAACATTTTTTTTTAATAGCCGCAAGTATATACTCTTTAAGACGAAAACGGAATGATTTTTCGTAACTATAATAGTTTCCGAGATAAAAAATAAACTTGAAAGATTTGAAAAATTGTGAAATTTTGAATTTTGCATAACTTTCGAAAAAATTTATTTTTATTTTTTTCCTTTGGTGGAACTTCGTTTTATGATAAAAGAAAACTTCTGAGAAAATTTCATCGAAATTGAAAGGGGTCGATTCCAACTCTCGGTCGATTTGACATGACCCATATCGAAAAGCGCCGTTGCCACATTTTGTTTGACGATTCTACTACGAATGTATTTTAAATGTTGTCATAATGTTAAACATCAATTAACTTAAACAAATAGGTCACAGATAATTTTAATTGAAAACATTAATTTTCATCGTTCCTTTGATAATCAAAAGGGCAAAAAAGTCCAATTGCTTTTTTCAGCCTCCTTACCTCCTTAAGCAAACACATTTTATAATTTTACGTTTAAGGAGGTTCATCTGGTACACGATTTACAACACAGATGTTGATAAAAAAATCAGAATATAGTTATTAATATCTAAAAAGTCATCTGTTAAAATTTCAAGATCTGAGGGTACGTTGTTCGTGAGAAATAAATAAAAATGTAAATCCTAAATAACATGGGCTCTTATGGGATACCGTCTATAAATATTGAATGCACAATCATTACAATACAAATTTTGACGAAAATTTAAGAATTAATGAAAAAGTATCTAAGGAACATTTTTAGAGCTTCATAAAATCGATCATGTACTTGTGAGATTCATGATAAATTAATTAGTCTCGAAAATGCTGATTATTTTGAGGTTAAGCATTGTCAATGACTACGCTAGTCACCGCTTATTTTGAGGTTAAGCATTGACATTTTTCTTTTGAATCACTCGGTACCAGATGAACCTCCTTAAGAGGAGGCTAAATACCGACACTACCACCTCGAAATTGCCATCCAAACTTGCTCTTATACGAATGGATGGAATTGAATAAAATTTTAACAACATCATCGGAACAATGGCAGGAATGGAGCCTCATTAAAAAAATTTCGAAAAACAAAAAAAAAATTACAGATTCACTTACCACCAAGAAACTGTAATTGAAAAACTTAAATTATTAAACTTTTACTGCATTTCGGGTAAAACCAAGAGTGAGGCTCCATGAAGAACGCCACGATACAAATATCGAGACATTTTCGACATTATTTTATCAAAATGACACGCCGTAAGTTTGGATGACGCATCAAGAGATAAATATCGATAAATTGTAGTTTCATTGAAAAACGAAATGGCGAAATGTAGTTCACAGACGTGCGAGTGAGGGCAGCACCGTGGATTCTGACGAGTAACCTATAATATTTAGTGGGCTCGAATGAGTTCGTTGGCATTAGCTGTAACGCATTTTAGCCTCTCAATTGACAATTAATTGTTCATTAATTTACCCCCCCCCCCCCCCTAATTGTCAAAATGTAATTAATTTTCATCCACAGTTGTCGGAGAAAGACTGGACGACGATGATACGTCGATAATGTAGGGATTGAATAAAAATGGTATTTAGCCTCCTCTTAACCGAACGTTCGAAACTTCAAGTGCATGAATAAAAATATTGTTCTACCAACCTTCTCTGGCTTTGAGGTACACAGTGTTTGCCACGATATTCTCCAACTCCATCAATTCCAGCTTGATCGAGTTTGAGAGGCCTGATCGGTGAGAACGCGCGCTGATTAAGGCGACGCGAATACAAAGCCAGTTTAACGATTATCTCTCTCACTTGTGACTTCGTGTATCGCAATATCTTGTGCTGCACGATGGGAGATCGTGAGATTTCCGATTGTCCTTCTCCGGGGTTGACCACCCAGTCGGGTCCTGGAAGACCCGCTCCCATCTGCGCCCCGGGGGCACCTTCAACCAGGTTAGCACTAGTTTCTTTCTCTTCTACCCTATTTTTTATTTATCACTCTCTTTGTTTCAGCCTTCGTCTCTGGATGCACGATTTTTCTGTTATCAGAGCACAATTAAGGGACATCCGTGTCAATCCACTTTTTCCTCCAATTATGTATATATATATATATATATATATTATATATATATTATATGGAGCTTCTCGTCGATATATGAATTACTCCTTCCTCGATTGGCCAATTTTTCAAAGTTATAACTAGCCGTTATAAAAATAGAAAAAAAAGGTAAGTTTTATAATTCACTCGACGAGTCCGTAACTGCGTTAAACATTGAAAAGCTCTCGCTTATAATGTTAGCACTATATTTTAACTCCGATCTCACCGATCTCCCGTAACGCCGTTTCGCACTGTCCTCTTCCCTGCCAAGGCTGTTATTGCGCTGTGCATCCTGAACAGAGAGAAGGGAGTGAGGAGAAAAAAAATATGGGATTTGTATAATGACGGTATTACATACTATACTGATATATATGTATGTGCATGCAGGTAGGTAATTCCGTGCCAAATCGACCAAGAGTTGGAATCGACCCCTTTCAATTTCGATGAAATTTGGTCAGACGTTTTCGTTTTTAATAAAATGAAGTTCTACCGAAGGAATAAAATTAAAAAAAATTTTTTCGAAAGTTAACAAAAATTCACAGTTTCACAATTTTTCAAATCATTCAAGTTTATTTTTTTCAATATTTCGGAAACTATTATAGTTACGAAAAATCGTTCTGAATTCGTCTTAAAGAGTAAAAAAATATTCCAAATATTTTTATTAATATAATATTAATATAATAATATTTTTTTTAATATAATACCTTGTACTGATCTTTAAAGATCGTGAAATATTCAGAAAGGCTTTTTTTGTTTTTTCAAAAATATGAATTTTTTAAAATCGTGTAAATCCAAGTTGGACATTAAATTTTTGGTTCAATTTTCTTGATGTAATACCGTGTACTAATCTAAAAAAATCCTGAAATTTTCAGAAAGGTTTTTTTGTTTTTTCAAAAATATGAATTTTTGAATTTTAAAAAATCGTGTAAATCCACGATCAACATTAAATTTTTGGTAAAATTTTTTTAATATAATACCTTGTACTGATCTTAAAAGATCCTGAAATTTTCAGAAAGGTGTTTCTTGTTTTTTCAAAAATATGATTTTTTTAAAATCGTGTAAATCCATGATCAACATTAAATTTTTGGTTACATTTTTTTTTATATAATACCTTGTACTGATCTTAAAAAATCCTGAAATTTTCAGAAAGGTGTTTTTTTTTCAAAAATATGAATTTTTAAAAATCGTGTAAATCCACGATCAACATTACATTTTTTGTTAAATTTTTTTTATATAATACTTTGGACTGATCTTAAAAGATCCTGAAATTTTCAGGATAGTGTTGTTTTGTTCAAAAATTAAAAGATCCTAAAATTTCCAAGATAGTGTTTTTTTATTTCAAAAATATAAATTTTTGAATTTTCGGAAACAAAACGAAAATTAAAAAATGTCTATTTTTGAAACAAAAAAACACCATCCTGAAAATTTCAGAATCTTTCAAGATCAGTCCAAGGTATTATATAAAAAAAATTTAACCAAAAATTTAATGTTGATTTTGGATTTACACGATTTTTGAAAATTCAAAAATTCATATTTTTGAAAAAACAAAAACTACCTTTCCGAAAATTTTAGGATCTTTTAAGATCAGTACAAGGTATTATATTTAAAAAATTGAATGAAAAATTTAATGTCCAACTTGGATTTTCACGATTTTTGAAAATTAAAAATTCTCCGAATTCATCATTCTACAATTTTTTTGTTCGGAATATTTATTTTTTCATAGCCCTTTATATACTCTTTAAGCCGAATTCAGAACGATTTTTCGTAACTATAATAGTTTCCAAGATATTTAAAAAATAAACTCAAAGATTTGAGAAATTATGCAATTTTGGATAACTTTCGAAAAAAAAATTTTTAATTTTTTTCCTTCGGTAGAACTTCGTATTGTTAAAAACGAAAACTTCTGACCAAATTTCATCGAAATTGAAAGGGGTCGATTCCAACTCTTGGTCGATTTGACATGGAATGACGCAGGTTTGTAGTTGGGGCATTCCGACTGAAATCGAGAAAATATACATCTCGGATATCTGATAAACATTTTGGAACGTTGTTTGTTGGTTTGTCCCTTTTTCTATGGGGAAACCTTGAGAATTTTCTTTCGAGAATAACTTTAGGCTATTGTAAATATTTTCAATTATTTCTGTATCTTACAAGCTACAATTTTGTCTCTCAGGGCAAAACCATTTTTTTAAGAATTGAACAAAATTATGTAAAAATCGAAGATGAATTAAAGAATGAATTCTTTCATTATTTAAAAGAATTATTTACAAAGTAATGTTGAATTTTTATTTTAATTTTCTATTGAACCAATACTCAGATTGTTGGTTTTGAAGAACGTTCGAAAATTCAAGTACTAAATTGCAAGAATTTCACAGAAAAAATAAAGATTATTTTTTCATGACAATTGATAACGATTCTTTGGACCGGAAAAATATATTCTGCAAAGTATTTGAAAATCGAAGATATCGAGGATGAGAATCTGGACGATTCCACACGGAATGCCCCATATGTGTGTAGTTGCAGCAAAAAGGTACATTTACGTGTATATGTGTAATTTGCGAAGACGAAGAAACTTGTGAAATCTCACGATAGAGAAACGAAATCGTTACTCAGTAGTTTACAATGACGTTTGGCCTTTAAAGGTCACAACTTGAAGTCGAGGAAGAGCCAGAAGAATTGTTTCGCATTTTATTAAACGAGACGAACAAAAACACGTTGGTAATTCAGCCGAGAGCTTAAGGAGGTTCACCAAAGATTTGAAAATGTACGAAAAAATCCGATTTTTTTTACATAATACTATTTTTTACAGAAGTATGCTTGAATTATTTCAAAATTTTCATCTACGTCGTTTAAATGTAACTAAACAATTTTATTTGGGTTCAGAAGAAGTAACGTAACACAGAAATGACTATACCTCAAAAATTTTCCACATATCAGAGTATGTAAATGCAATACTTTTTGCACCTTTTTATGCACTTTTTTATACGTACAAAAATGTACAACTTTTGGGCAAAATGATTTTTAATTTTACGAATATAAGTTTCCATAAAATAAAAAAGTTTTCACCTTGAAAACGTCCATTCAGAAAAAAGTGAGTGAGCTATTTAATTCTTTATTTAAATCGACTTAATAGGTCTCGTGGAGTTTTTTTATCTACTGTATAAATATCGAGTGCACCATTTCGGTGTCTCTATTAAAATCAGAGTTGTAAATACATAATGCATTACTTTGATAATGCATTACTGTATTTATTACCCATTACACTGCATAATGTGAAATGGATAAGTGTACCATTACAAAATACAAAAGTAATGTGTAATGGATGCGTATTCCATTACAAATAAAAAGAGTAATGTGTAATGGATGCATGTCCCGTTACAAATAAAAAAGTAATGTGTAATGGATGTATGTGCCATTACAAATAAAAAAAGTAATGTGTAATGGATGTGTGTTCCATTACAATTTAAAAAGCAATGTGTAATAAATGCATGTCCTATTAAAAATAAAAAAATAATGTGTAATGGATGCATGTGCGATTACAAATAAAAAAGTAATGTGTAATGGATGCGTATTCCATTACAAATACGAGAAGTAATATATAATGTATGCATGTTCCATTACAAATAAAAAGAGTAATGTGTAATGGATGCATGTCCCATTACAAATAAAAAAAAGTAATGTGTAATGGATGCATGTCTCATTACAAATAAAAAAAAGTAATGTGTAATGGATGCATGTGCCATTACAAATAAAAAAAAAAGTAATTTGCAGTGGAGAATATTCCATTACAAATAGAAAAATTGCCGGGCTCGTATCAGAAACTTTCACATTGCTGTCTCATTATTTTATTTCGCTCACTAAAAGTTCATCCGAATCATCACAAATGATCCATAAAGGTAAAAAATAGAAACAAAAAACAGACAGTTCATCGTTAAATATGAAGTACGAAAATGTACTCAACCCCAAAAATTATCCAACTTTATAATTGAACTTGCTTTTACACGCTGTAACCCATCATTATAAGCAATCTAATAAAAATTACAAGTTACTGATACAAAATTTGTCGCTTTATTGAATCCCTAAATAATGTGCATGTTCTTTGTTTTTAATTTATGAATCATTCGTGATAATTGTGGATGAACTTTTAGTGAGCGAAATAAAATAATGAGACAGCAATGTGCAAGTCTCTAATACGAGCACGGCAATTTTTCTATTTGTAATGGAATATTCTCCACTGCAAATTACTTTTTTTTTTTAATTGCAATTTGTAATGGAACGTGCCCACATTATACATTACTTTTTTTTTATTTGTAATGGAGCACGCATCCATTAAACATTACTTTTTTATTTGTAATGGCACGTGCATCCATTACACATTACTTTTCTCATTTGTAATGGGACATGCATCCATTACACATTACTTTTTTTATTTGTAATGGCACATGCATCCATTATACATTACTTTTTTTTTATTTGTAATGGGACATGCATCCATTACACATTACTTTCTTATTTGTAATGGAACATGCATACATTACACATTACTTGTTTATTTGTAATGGAACACGCATCCATTACACATTACTTTTTTATTTGTAATGGAACACGCATCCATTACACATTACTTTTTTTTATTTGTAATGGCACACGCATCCATTACACATTACTTTTGTAATTTGTAATGGAATACTTGTCTAATACACATTGTTTAAAGTAATGGGTAATGCATTACTTTTACATTACTATTTTCAGAACTCTGATAAAAATGGGACACTCAGTATATAGAACCCGAGAATACTTGAATGGGTGGGAAAAGAACGAAGTAAAATTTCGGGGTATAAGGTGAGAGAAAGTAACGCATTTTTCGAGTGGACGAGAATTCACAAAGGACGAGGGGAAAGAGGGAGGGAGGGAGGTAAGCATGTGAATGAGTGAGTAAACGTTTCAGAAAAAAAAGAGAGCAGTGCGAGGGAAAGTTGAAAAAAAAACAATGTGCCGAAATAACTGGAAATTGCGAAAGTTCATCGTCAGCTGATTTGAACGAAAAACACTGACACGGAAATTTATAATTTAAAAAAAATCGTCCATAATCGTTTTCGGAAGATGAATAATTTCAAATTTATAAGTGTATTATGAAAATAAAATATTAAAAATAATTTCCAATATACAGAACAAAAATAATTTAGCATCGTAAGCATGAATTACTTCTCAAGGATAAATTTTTGTAGAAGAACAATTGCCGAATAATTTTAAAAAAATGGTTTTTGATGCCATATTTACATTTATCTCGAACGAACATCAGACTCAGATAATAAAATCACCGATAATCCGCGATATATATTTGAAAGAAAACGGTCGAAACTAATTGGCAATTAAAATAAGAAAAGAGGAAACGAATGTCGGAGAAATAGAAAGAGCTTAAAATAAACACGAAAAATTTCGATAAATCGTTACTGATAATTTATAGATTTATGTAATTTACAGATAATTTAATAAATTTTATATCTGAATATATTTTAAGAATATATAATATATATGATATTTTGTATCTGTATAATATATTACAGCAGCGATGAGTTACATCGACATTATTCTAGATATATCCAAGAATATATAACTTAGATATATCGTGAAGTGAAGTTCATCCCGATAACTAATTTTTTGTAGAAATGAGAGCAGTTTGAAAATCGTCGAAAAAAATGGAAAGGGGTATACCTTAAAAAATTTACAAAAATCTATTGTTGAACTTTAAAAATCTGCCAAAAATCGAAAAATGATCGTAATGGGATGAACCAAACGGGATTTTGAAGCGTGAACGATTACGAAGAGAATGAGCGCATGCTCAAGCCGCAATTCTATCTAGAAAATAAATTGCAGCCATTTTAGTGAACCGATTGAATTTTGGCCAAAATGCAAAAAAAAAAAAGTTATTTTTGTTTTTCGGGCCTCATATCGATGTATTTTTGCCCCCTAAACACGAATCTATCAATAGTTTTTTCAAAAAATCAAAATTTTCATTAATTTCGATAAAAAACTGTTTTGCTCAATTTTGGGCCTATTTTCAAAAACCTGAAAATAGCGAAATTTCAAGTCCTCATAACTTCACTTTGGTTCAACCGATTTCAAAATTTGTTTTTCGTACGCAAAGCTTGTGACCAAACTTAGAGAATGCCGTTAAGTTCACCTCGATAACTAATTTTTTGTAGAAATGAGAGCAGTTTGAAAATCGCCGAAAAAAATGGAAAGGGGTATACCTTAAAAAATTTACAAAAATCTATTGTTGAACTTTAAAAATCTGCCAAAAATCGAAAAATGATCGTAATGGGATGAACCAAACGGGATTTTGAAGCGTGAACGATTACGAAGAGAATGAGCGCATGCTCAAGCCGCAATTCTATCTAGAAAATAAATTGCAGCCATTTTAGTGAACCGATTGAATTTTGGCCAAAATGCAAAAAAAAAAAAGTTATTTTTGTTTTTCGGGCCTCATATCGATGTATTTTTGCCCCCTAAACACGAATCTATCAATAGTTTTTTCAAAAAATCAAAATTTTCATTAATTTCGATAAAAAACTGTTTTGCTCAATTTTGGGCCTATTTTCAAAAACCTGAAAATAGCGAAATTTCAAGTCCTCATAACTTCACTTTGGTTCAACCGATTTCAAAATTTGTTTTTCGTACGCAAAGCTTGTGACCAAACTTAGAGAATGCCGTTAAGTTCACCTCGATAACTAATTTTTTGTAGAAATGAGAGCAGTTTGAAAATCGCCGAAAAAAATGGAAAGGGGTATACCTTAAAAAATTTACAAAAATCTATTGTTGAACTTTAAAAATCTGCCAAAAATCGAAAAATGATCGTAATGGGATGAACCAAACGGGATTTTGAAGCGTGAACGATTACGAAGAGAATGAGCGCATGCTCAAGCCGCAATTCTATCTAGAAAATAAATTGCAGCCATTTTAGTGAACCGATTGAATTTTGGCCAAAATGCAAAAAAAAAAATTATTTTTGTTTTTCGGGCCTCATATCGATGTATTTTTGCCCCCTAAACACGAATCTATCAATAGTTTTTTCAAAAAATCAAAATTTTCATTAATTTCGATAAAAAACTGTTTTGCTCAATTTTGGGCCTATTTTCAAAAACCTGAAAATAGCGAAATTTCAAGTCCTCATAACTTCACTTTGGTTCAACCGATTTCAAAATTTGTTTTTCGTACGCAAAGCTTGTGACCAAACTTAGAGAATGCCGTTAAGTTCACCTCGATAACTAATTTTTTGTAGAAATGAGAGCAGTTTGAAAATCGCCGAAAAAAATGGAAAGGGGTATACCTTAAAAAATTTACAAAAATCTATTGTTGAACTTTAAAAATCTGCCAAAAATCGAAAAATGATCGTAATGGGATGAACCAAACGGGATTTTGAAGCGTGAACGATTACGAAGAGAATGAGCGCATGCTCAAGCCGCAATTCTATCTAGAAAATAAATTGCAGCCATTTTAGTGAACCGATTGAATTTTGGCCAAAATGCAAAAAAAAAAATTATTTTTGTTTTTCGGGCCTCATATCGATATATTTTTGCCCCCTAAACACGAATCTATCAATAGTTTTTTCAAAAAATCAAAATTTTCATTAATTTCGATAAAAAACTGTTTTGCTCAATTTTGGGCCTATTTTCAAAAACCTGAAAATAGCGAAATTGCTCATAACTTCACTTTGGTTCAACCGATTTCAAAATTTGTTTTTCGTACGCAAAGCTTGTGACCAAACTTAGAGAATGCCGGTAAGTTCATCTCGATAACTAATTTTTTGTAGAAATGAGAGCAGTTTGAAAATCGCCGAAAAAAATGGAAAGGGGTATACCTTAACAAATTTACAAAAATCTGTTGTTGA
The DNA here is from genome assembly GCA_946863875.1 of Alloplasta piceator. Classification (NCBI taxonomy): domain Eukaryota; kingdom Metazoa; phylum Arthropoda; class Insecta; order Hymenoptera; family Ichneumonidae; genus Alloplasta; species Alloplasta piceator. The sequence continues at coordinate 54,778,465 of OX333072.1, forward strand.
ACTTTAAAAATTTGCCAAAAATCGAAAAATGATCGTAATGGGATGAACCAAACGGGATTTTGAAGCGTGAACGATTACGAAGAGAATGAGCGCATGCTCAAGCCGCAATTCTATCTAGAAAATAAATATCAGCCATTTTAGTGAACCGATTGAATTTTGGCCAAAATGCAAAAAAAAAAAAAATTATTTTTGTTTTTCGGGCCTCGTATCGATGTATTTTTGCCCCCTAAACACGAATCTATCAATAGTTTTTTCAAAAAATCAAAATTTTCATTAATTTCGATAAAAAACTGTTTTGCTCAATTTTGGGCCTATTTTCAAAAACCTGAAAATAGCGAAATTTCAAGTCAACGTAATTATGACCGAAACGTATAGAACCGATGAAAAAAAAATGTTCCCAACTTTTTTTTTTTTTATACGCCCTTATGGCTTTCCGAGTTGGTGTCGAAAGCCATAAGGGCGTATCGAATTTTTTTTTTCAGCAATCGACGTAATTATGACCGAAAAGTATAGAACCGATGAAAAAAAAATTTTCCCAACTTTTTTTTTTCATCGGTTCTATACTTTTCGGTCATAATTACGTCGATTCCTGAAAAAAAAAATCGATACGCCCTTATGGCTTTCGAGACCCACTCGGAAAGCCATAAGGGCGTATAAAAAATTTAAAAAAATTGGGAGTTTTTTTTTTCCCTAGGTTCTATACTTTTCGGTCATAATTACGTCGATTCCTGAAAAAAAAAAATTTCGATACGCCCTTATGACTTTCCAGCCCTACCTTTGGCTGGCATACGCCCTTATGGCAGCTGTAACGCGATATGCATATGAGACATTTCGTGCGGTTTCGAACGGTCAAAAAGTTTTCCACTCTCAAAAAAATTGAAATTTTGTCAAATTATTTAATTATATAAAAAAAATTAGTGTAAATTTTTTCAAAATTTTTGGATCGCACTTTTTTGAGTTTAGTTTTTCCAAAGCTACGCTTTTTTCTATTATTGTGATTTTTTTATTAGAAAAATCAATTATTATTAAAAATTGATCTCTCCCAAATTTTTCTCACATTTTTCAGGTAATAAACATCAATAACAGTAATAATTTTTAATAATAATTCATTTTTCTAAAAATAAAAAAATCATAATAATAAAACAAAGCCTAGCTTTGGAACAACTAATCGAGCCATCTAGAAAAAATACGTGTCTATTCTACACACTTAAAAGTATTTTCTGGAATTTTTTGAGATATGTAAATCGAAAGTGACATACCGACCGAAAAAAATTATTTTCGCATATTTTTGATGAAAATTGTCAATTTTTAAACTCGAAAAATTCAAAAAAAAAAAAATCACAAAGTTTATGTAAAACTGCAACTTTTTTGTTTGAAACATTTTTCTGTTTAATCGTATGCTTTCAAGATATAACGGTACTTAGAAATTTTTGAAATGTTGAAAAACCCAAAAAAAATGGGATCCAAAAATTTTGAAAAAATGTACACTACTCTTTTTCATATGATTAAATAATTTGACAAAATTTCAATTTTTTTAGAGTGGACAACTTTTTGACCGTTCGAACCGCACGGAATGCCTCGTATTAACTCTTACGTTAATAAATTAAAATGTCTTTCTGAAAAAATTCTTGAAAAATCGCTTTTTTCGACCTCCTGACTGTGTATAACCCCTTAAAACACTTTAGCACAAGTCTTACAACAGGTTGAAAGGTGTCAGATCCGCGTCAGAGAGAGAGAGAGAAATTATATAGCAGAATGTTATTGGATCGAGAAACACTCGCGTATAAACAGAGATCCGAGTATCTATGAAGTTTTAAACGAAACAGCGCGCCTTGATATTGCGGTTTTTTTACGATTTTTTTATTGTTACTGTAATAGATTATGTTGATAGTGGAAAAAAAAATCCACAATTTTGAAAATTCGAGAAAAAACAGTACCCATCGTTTTTCCCATTACCGGACCGGGCTTAAAATTTGTGCTTTCGGAACTAATATTTTTGAGAATTTTTTGAAAAAAATTGAAGGACCCAAATATTTAAAAAAATCGTGTCTTACAAAAAAAAATCAATCGAATTAGCTAAAAGTAATATTTTACATAATGTTTTCGGAATTTTCATTTAAAAACGCACAATTTGAAAGAAAAAAAATTTCAAATCGGTTCAATTTTCACCAAGTTATGACAATTCGAAAAAAAAAATCAGCAAAATTTTCAAAAATTCGTATCTCATGATTGGCCGGACAAAAAAATTTGAAAAAAATCGGGGATACCTTTTGCAATAAGTGTAAAAAGATAGCCAAATATCGTTTAAATCGGAGTTGCAAAATTTGACGGTAGGACGAGTTGGCTTGGAATGCCCCATATAGACATATAATGTCCGTACACATGTGATAATCGCTGCTTGAATGAGTAACGAAATATGCATTCAAAAGCACAAGAATTTGGCCCGTCAAGTAAAAGGATTTTTTTTTTTTAATAAATTTTTCCAATTTATTAATTACATTTATTTAAATATTCGCCTCATAAATACGATACTGAAGTTTACATCGTTCAAGTGCAACGGAACTAATGTATTATTTAATAAAATTCTTTCTGAGAAATGTTCGTTGAAAAAAATCGTTGAAATTTGCAACGATGGAAATTTCAAATTCATTAAAATAGCTTACTCGATGAAAATTTGGATAAAGTTTCATTCATTACAATAGTATCGTACGAAATTTTATTGTACGAGTGCGCAAAGTGGCACTTTGCGCACGGAGTGCAATAAATAAAATTATTCGAAATGAATAAATAAAAACTTTTAAAGAGCGTCAAGAAAACGCTCCAAAAAAACGGCTCCGAAAAAAAGAATTTAAAAAAACGTAGCAAAGAAGCTGAATAAGCTAAATCTGACGAATGTAGAAAAAAGCTTCGTGAAAGGATCAATAAGGACAAAACAAAACAATGCTCAAGAAGCATCACTCAAAAATAAGAAATAATCGAAAAATAGTAAAAAATAAAGCGCCACAAGCCGCGAAGAACGTGGTCTTGGCTGGAAAAGTGACGCGCCCGCTCTTCCGCAGGATGGGCGTAAACTACCAACATTATCATCGACGAGCTATAAGCGTTCGGCGCTGGAATCACCGTTAAACGTCTCAAAAAAATCACGAAAAATATTCAATGAACGAATCAATGATATCCTCGAGACAATTCGGTAATTGATGAAAAATCAAGCGACTCAATGACGGAAGAACGTTTTTACGCTCCAAAAACTCGGTCGAGAAGTGCCGGTCTAGCGCGGTCTTTTTTTTCTATATCTCTCGATCCACGACACCCGGTATATAGCGATTGCGAGAAAGTGGCGTGGAAGAAGAATACGACGAAAGCGACGACAAAACTACACACACAGCGAGGCAGAAACTGTACGGACGCTTTTCGAGGAGGCGGAAAAGACGTGCCCGCGAAGCGCAATGGCCGACCATCTCTCGCGGCGCGCACAAGACGGCATTGTACAGACATAAAATACACCACCTCAAAAACTCAACTTTCCACGCCGATATTCAACGGGAAACCGGCAAAAAAAAAAAATTTCCCGCTCACCATTTTTGGCAATGCATTTTCCATTTTTTTCGACCGGCTTTTCGGGATCTCTCTCTCTCTCTCTCTCTCTCTCAACATTCTCAAGAGAGAATCTCACTATTTTTCCGGTCCTTTTGGTTTGATTCCTTACTTTAGTTAGAAAGAGAATAGACAAGAGATAGAGAACGAGAGAAAAAGAGAAAAGACAATGAAGAGAGAAAACCGCGAATTAAAATGGGCGCGAGTTTTTTTTCAAAATACATTTTAGGGACTTTTTTTTATATCTTATACAAAAGATGCACGCTTGGTCGGTTCACGCCTCGCGCGCAGGAACCTTCGCGGCTTTTCCGACCAACCCCTTTTTCACCCTCTGCTGACTCCCGGATAAATAATTAATTTTCCATGTATAAGGTGAGAGTAAAAAAATCGCTGATCCCTATCGTGATATGAATATGGAAATTCTAGGGAATTCGTTCAGCTGGCGAAAAAAAAACACTATAGATCTTACAGAGAAGTTTTTCCTCCCCTGCTGAATTTTCCGGTGTTCGCTTTTTTCTTCGTCTTCTCACGTTTCCGTGAATCAAAGTGTAGGAAATGGTAATTTTTCGTGAATTTTTGTGGTGTAAAAAATTACCATGTTTCACCATAACTATAGATAATTGTCGTTTGGTAATTGCGCGGAGAGGGAGGGAGGGGTGAGAGGTCAAGGGGAGAAGGGGAGTTCGATGAGCCCGATCACAAAATACTCGACATTTACGACCACGGTTTTTGCGGCGGCGGCGGCGTCTTGGCTATCACAACCGTATATGAAACCGGCAGCACCGAGCGCGAACGAGCAAAGCTACGATACCTTTGCCTCGGGTTTGCCCGTGCACACTGACTCTAGTCTCTACATTGCAGCATGTCTGTGACGCGGTGTGCGAGGGGCGTTAAGAGACGAGGAGGGGGAGAAGAAAGCACGGAGCAGAGACAGAGAGAGGGAGAGAGAGAGATCCAAATAGAGAGAGAGATAAAGATAGATAGTAGGAGAGAGAGAGAGAGAGAAGAGCGGAAGGGCGGGAGAGAAAGAGAGGGAGAATGACGGCGTGCGCGACGACCGAGAATTCTCTCCGGCAGAAAACCGTCGTTGGGGCGGCGGGGGCTCACGATTCGCCCCGATGGGGGAAAATACTAAGTACAGTCGAGAATCTCTAAAATAATTTTTGTTCACGATTTTGGAGTAAAATTTCCAGTCAGGTTTCGCAACAGGTTTTTTTAGATTCTTAGGTACGATTGAATTGACAATGCCGAGTTGCAACGATCAATGAAATGAACCCTCCGTCTGTACAATGGGACACTGTACACTGGGTCATAAAAGTCCAGCTAATGTTTTTTCTAAGAAAAAATGTCAAAAAAATCTGAAAAAATTCTGAATTACTTTTATAACCTTTTTTTTCCATGATTCATTAATTCGCTAAGGGTTGCGAAACTTGTAATGTAAAAGTAATAAATTATTCATTACTTTTAGTGTAATGGATAAAATTTGCATTACCCATTAAAATGTAGTGTGTAATGGAAAAAAATTTCATTACCCATTACAATGTAGTGTGTAATGGAAAAAATTTACATTACCCAATACAATGTAGTGTTTAATGGAAAAAATGTACATTACCCAATACAATGTAGTGTGTAATGAAAAAAATATCCATTACCCATTACAATGTAGTGTGTAATGGAAAACATTTTCATTACCCATTACAATGCAGTGGGTAATGGAAAATTTTTTCATTACTCATCATAATGTAGTGTGTAATGGAAGAAAATTTTATGACCAATTACAATGTAGTGTGTAACAGAAAAAATTTCCATTACCCATTGCAATGTAATGTGTAATGGAAAAAACTTTGATTGCAATTTTGTGAATGGAAACATATAGATGAATAAATTATTGCAATTTTGCATTACATTTTAATGACTTAGGTACCTTAAATTCTAAAAAGCACCTATATGCATACAAAAAGTTGAACGTTGAACTGCACTTCATAATACACTTTTTTTTAGCGTTTGCTTTGGCCAATATCCTTTGCTCAGAGTGATTTTCGGTGAGCCTATTGAATTTAGGAGTGTTCATCATCGATGAAAATGATAAAAGTGTCAATTATAAAGAATGGAAAAGAATAAGAATAAAAGTGTGGGGCACTAAGCATAAAATTTTTCTTGCCGTTCTAAATGATCACGCGACCACTTAATTACTAGTTTTGGCTCATTTTAACCCAGGCCAAAAAACTACTACGATATAATAAAAAATGTTCAAAATTTCCATTACACATTAAGTTGAAATGAACAAGCAAAACTTTGCCGATTACACATTACATTGTAATGGGTAATGAAATGTTTTTCCATTACATACTAGATTGTAATGGGTAATGGATTTTTTGTTCATTACACACTACATTGTAATGGGTAATGGAATTTGTTTCCATTACACACTACATTGTAATGGGTGATAGAATTTTTTCCCATTACACACTACATTGTAATGGGTAATGGAATTTGTTTCCATTCCACACTACATTGTAAGGGGTAATGAAATTTTCTTCCATTACACACTACATTGTAATGGGTAATGGATTTTTTTTTCATTACAGACTATATTGTAATGGGTAATGGAAATTTTATCCATTATACAATACATTGTAATGGGTAATGCATTTTTTTCATTACACATTACATTGTAATGAGTAATGGAAGTTTTTTCCATTACACACTACATTGTAATGGGGAATGGAAATTTTTTTGACTACACACTACACTGTAATGGTTCATGGAATTTTTTTCCATTACACACTACATTGTAATGGGTAATGGAATTTGTTTCCATTACATACTACATTGTAATGGGTAATAGAATTTTTTTTCCATTACACACTACATTGTAATGGGTAATGGAATTTGTTTCCATTACACACTACATTGTAATGGGCAATGAAATTTTCTTCCATTACACACTACATTGTAATGCGTAATGGATTTTTTTTTCATTACAGACTATATTGTAATGGGTAATGGAAATTTTATCCATTATACAATTCATTGTAATGGGTAATGGAAATTTTTTCGACTACACACTACATTGTAATGGGTAATGGAATTTTTTTCCATTACACACTACATTGTAATAGGTAATGGAAATTTTTTCGACTACACACTACATTGTAATGGGTAATGGCATTTTTTTCCATTACACACTACATTGTAATGGGTAATGACATTTTTTTTCATTACACACTACATTGTAACGGGTAATGGATTTTTTTTCCACTACACACTACATTGTAATAGGTAATGGAAATTTTTTCAACTACACACTACATTGTAATCGGTAATGGAATTTTTTTCCATTACACACTACATTGTAATGGGTAATGAAATTTGTTTCCATTGCACACTACATTGTAACAGGTAATGGATTTTTTTTTCATTACACACTACATTGTAATAGGTAATGCATTATAAAAAGTAATGCATTACTTGCAACCCTGAAACATCCAGTGCCCACCCGATGCCTTCAATGGAAATAAGTTACTAGGACAATTATGCAGTTTTCGAGGGTTTTGACTGTAGCACGTGCGTGTACAGTACAACATTAGCGCGTCGACGGGGCAAGATCGGGGGAACGGTAATGCTCGGTTCCTCTCTTTCCCACACTTTGCGAATGAGGCAAGGCGAGACGAGGAGAGGAATAAGGAGAAGGCCGCGCGTATGTGCTCGTCCCCGGTGTTTCTATTCGAAAAAATCCCCTCCATATTGAATGTACGGGTGCACAATTGTACATGGAAAGGAAGGGAGAGTGAGCGAGAGAAAGCGAAGGCGTTAGCGAGAAAGCGCAAAGGGCTTTCCATCCTTTTCTCTGGGATTCTAATATAAAGCCATGATGGGCAACGTGCATGAACATACAGTCGCAATAATTGCGTAAATCCGCCCGTAAAACTTGCGTCTCGCAAAAAAAAGATGGCGCTAACAGTATGCATGTTCACAATCAACACACGCTGAAGTATTGCGACTGTATTTCATGCAGGTTGCCCATAAAAGTCGGAACTAACCGTCGCAGCAGCCCGTAGAAGCGTTTTTTGCTAATCTCGTAATTTTTTTTTTACATCCCAATGTTTTTTTTCCCATTTACCGGGAAGATGTCCCATTTACCGCGTGAGCCGTCGGTAAAACAGCTCGCGACTTTAGCCGACTGATCATAAGGGCGGCAGAGCGAATGTAGCGCCATTCACGGACTCGAGGCGAACTAACGGAAGCGCAAAATTATTTCCGCGCGAAATTTGAATTGCGTACATCGATCGAGATATTGTAGAGCTCGGAAAACGAGAATTTGAGGTTATGATTCAGTCAAGCGTAACATTACACGCTGAAATACGAATGTTAAATATCTGTAATGCAGCAATTTAGAATAATTCATCCGTGATGATCGAAATACTCCGAAAATTATAGCAATTTATCGTGATCCCTAAGTTCATTTCCTTACGATCTGTTTTGCGATTTTTGGGGACATATAAATTACTTCCTTGAGAGAACTTTGAGGGGAGACTCGAAGAGTTTGAAGGGCTTCACACTGGTGAAGTTGATGCTAAATTTTGGAAATCGATTCTACAAATACTTATGCATCTATTTATTTATTTATTTATTTATTTATTTATTTATTTATTTATTTATTTATTTATTTATTTATTTATTTATTTATTTATTTATTTATTTATTTATTTATTTATTTTTAATAGTTAGGAATAATGTGTCGAAAAATATTTTAAGATTATATTGGCCCTTATCTGCTCTTTAAGAAAAATGTACAATAAATAACAATAGTAATGCAAAGTTATTTATAACACTACTATTTAATTGTGGAGAAATAGATTTATTTAATTATCTTATTAACATTTTTAATTTTCTTTCCAAAGGATCGGTCTACACTGCAACCTCGATAATCGGAATCCGTCGGGACTGGCTCTTGCAAGAAGTGGGGTTGCGCACATTGCACAGAACCGTCTCTGCGCCGCTGGTGGCTGACAGTGGCCTGACGCGATTGGCTTGGCGCTTCTCCCACTACGTTGCAATTGCAATGATCGAGGTACCGATTATCGAGGTCGCAGTGTATTGATGTATAATTGAGATTTAATACGCTATTGAAGCTAAATAATTTTAAAAAATTTAAGAATGCTTTGCCGCTACAGTCCCGGCCAAAAATGTTATCTGATTGAAATTTTCGTATTTTGTGATGCAATAAAAATCTGAAAAAATTCAGCAACATTTGGCATGCCATAAACAATAATTATCAATAATAATATTGCCCAAAGGTCATTAATAAGTTGGTTAAACAAATAATTATTCAACAATTGTTCCATAAATTCTTTTTTTTCTATTAATAAATTAATAAATTAATAAATTAAAATTCCTTTCCAGAAAAAATTCTTCAAAATTCACTTTTTTCCAGCCTTCTGATTGCGTATTCCATTTCCAAATTCCATTTATCTATCAATTTCAACCGTTTACTTTCAATGTGGACAATTAAAAGTTCATCAGAATTTATCGATAATCCACGTGAGCGTCAAATCAAAGAATTTCTTAAGGATGTTTTCTCTATACAGTCCCAGCCAAAAATTTTATCCGATTGAAATTTCCGTACTTCGTGATACAACAAAAATCTGAAAAAAATTGGCATGCCATAAACAACAATTATCGATAATAATATTGCCCAAAAGTTATTAATAAATTACTTAAACAAATAATTATTCAACGACTTTTCCATAAGGTCTTTGTTTTCTTAAACAAATCAAACGCGTTAATTGTTCTGAACGCATCTTGATTTCTTCAGAATTTTCTCTCTAGTGTGAAATTTTTTTTTCGTTGCTTAGTTTTTGTTTCATAGGCAAAATAATAACTAATTTTGGGTCGAAAAATCGCTATGTTATGTTCAAACGTCCGCCATTTTGTCATAAATCGATATTTTCAAAATCGGCTATGACAAGTACTAGATTATACTATCTAATTTAATAATCTTTTAGGTTTTTTTGTATCCGATGATTTTTGAAAAAACGGCCAGTTGGTACCGTTTACCCGAATTTTTTTACGGCGCTCCGAAGATTATACAACAACCTCGTCAATTTTTAATTTTTTTAATACAAAAAATTGAACCCATTTCCAAATGTGTATACTTTTAGATAGAAAAACTCCCAATCCAAAATTTCAAATAGTTTTCCTTAAAAAAATTCACAAAAATTACCTTTTTTCCGGTTCCTGGGTGTATTCCCCCTTAAGCCCGGATGACGCATTGCCGAAAATTGATCATTACGAATTTCTCACGCTTTTTGACCACCATCAAAATTATATTGAGAGAAGAGAAAAAGAGAAAGAGCAAGAAAAATCAAAGAGCTCATCCAGGGAGAGAGGTAAACGGGCAAATTCGGTCATGCCCAAACTATGCACGGAATGCGTGGTCGTGTATTCTGGCGTGGGCCAGTTTTCACCAAGGATAGACAAGATAATTGTTCCGAAGAATCGAGAATGTCGGACGTGCTTGCTTGTCGATGCATATGACCCTATGCATCATATATATAAATTATACACATGGTTAATAATAATAATAATAATAATAATAATAATAATAATAATAATAATAATAATGTAACTTGATTAAAGAAGCTGTCTGTTGCGTTAATTATGCACTTTTTGCCACTAACGCGCGAATATCCAAGCGTTGAAAAGTGCGTTTAGATGCGAATGGATAGGACAGTACGAGATCATGACCAAATATAGTCTCTGATAAACGAGATGGAAGATTTTCCATTCTCAAGTCCCTCGTTCACAAACACATGGAAAAAAAGAGATAAATCGATCTCGAGTGGTGCACCACTCTCGTAAAAAGACTTGAGAAACGTCTCAACCGACTATTTAATATATTCCCTGTAGGCTACGAATTCCTAACGTATTTCGAATCATTTAAAAAAGTAGTTAGGTATGTCCAATTGTGCAAAAAGCTGTGATTTCCTTAGAATTTTATTTCGTTAAATTATCCAACTATGCAATTTGGAGTAGAAAAAGAATAACTATCTACTGGGTGTCAGAATCATTTCTTCATTCTTCTCTGCTAACTAAGTGGTTAGGTTAAGTGGTTAACTCTACAGACAAAAAAAGGGGCATATTTCCTGATTTTTTTTTCAGCGAAACCATAAAATAAATCGAATTTACTAAAAAGGTGGTTTATTATGCATCTAATTGGCAATACAAAATTATTTTTTTACGGCGATTTTACCCCAGGCCTAAATTTCTCTAATTTCAAGTACCTAAATTTAAAAAAATGGGGCCGACAGTGACATCTGTCATTAGTTCGAGGATGCCTCTACTCCCTCAAATTTATAGACCAGAATGTATGCAAAATTGTTAAGGCCTTACGAATAAAACGTGTTGAATAAAAAATTGAGAAATTTTTGTTTCACAATTTTCACAAAAAATAAGAATTTTCTTTGAATACTGAAGATATTGTAATATTTAGAATTTTTTTTTTTCTATTACAAATTTCGAATCATTTAAAAAAATAGTTAGGTATGTCCAATTGTGCAAAAAGCTGTGATTTCCTTAGAATTTTATTTCGTTAAATTATCCAACACTATGTAATTTGGAGTAGAAAAAGAATAACTATCTACTGGGTGTCAGCATCCTTTCTTCATTCTTCTCTGCTAACTAAGTGGTTAGGTTAAGTGGTTAACTCTACAGACAAAAAAAGGGCATATTTCGTGATTTTTTTTTCAGCGAAACCATAAAATAAATCAGGTTTACAAAAAAGGTGGTTTATTATGCATCTATTGCATCTAATTGACAATAACAAATTATTTTTTAACCGCGATATATGTCAAAATGGCGACTGTACAGCATTTTTCCTATGACGCCTTTAGTTCTGGAAGGCCGATGACCAAAAAATAAGAATTTTCTTTGAATACTGAAGATATTGTAATATTTAGCATTTTTTTTTGTTTTTGTTTATTTTGCCTCCAATTGCCAATAACGGAGTTCTTGGGCAACGAAAGAGCCAAAGATTTGAGGCACCTGCCACACACTTTCCTGCAGAGTGTGAAAGAGTAAAAATACATGAAAATCAATACCTATATCTCGCAATGATGGAGTAGTTGATGGTGGGATATCGAATAACCCAACCACGAAGAAAACCCTCTTCCGACGATTGTAGCTCGATGACTCAACTACATCTCGATTACATGCATCCCCTTTTTCCCCTCATGTATATGGGGCATTCCACGTCAAATCACGCGGTAATCGGCCTGACCCCCTAGAATTTTGATGTCCAATGAATTGTGGGTTTAGTTTGGCCCAAAATATGACCCCAAATTTTTCGAATTTTTTATTTCATTTTTTAGGGGTTGGTCGAGCTAAAAAATCATTAAATCGAGGGAAAACATAAGGGGCCTTTTTCAAATTAATCAAATTTTTTTCACAGAAACTAGGGCCCAAAACAGATATTTTCGTCATAGTTCGATAATGGGCCAAAAATAATAACTATTTTTTTTTTTTTAATTTTATAATTGTGTTTGAATCATCCGTTTTATTTCAGATCGTCGAGACTAATAAATTTTCGAAAAATGTTGTCGTTTCACCCTTAAACCAAAGAAAAAAGAAACCAAATAAGCAATTATGAAAAAAAAAATGTACAAAATAAAATAGTAATTATTTCTTGCCCATTATCGAACTATGACGAAAATATCTGTTTTGGGCCCTAGTTTCTGTACAAAAAATTTGATTAATTTGAAAAAGGCCCCTTGTGCTTTCCCTCAATTTAGGGATTCTTAGGTCGGGCAACCTCTAAAAAATGAAATAATTTCTAAAAATTTGAGGTCATATCTTGGGCCAAACGAAACCCACAATTCATTGGACATCAAAATTCGAGGGGGTCAGGTCGATGATCGCGTGATTTGACGTGGAATGCCCCACATACAAGAGAGAAAAAATATAAAAATATGAAGATAAATATATAACACTCGTTCAACGACACGCGATTTGTACGCGAAAAAAACGTTTTCTCTCACGAGCGATAACGACCTACCCCAAACCAGTGATCGACAAAAAAAAATCTATCCATTTTCATAATCCAATTTTTTCTAAAAATTAATAATTAGCAAAGAAATATTACTAATTGTTTAAACATTAGTAATTAGCGGGAACATGTTACTAATTTTTCTAAAAATTAGTAATTAGTGACAAAATATTTCTAATTTTCATTAAAAAATTAGTAATTGGCAAAAAAAGATTACTAATTTTTCTAAAAAATTAGTAATTAATGACAAAATATTACTAATTTTCTTAATAAATAAGTAATTAGTGACATGACATTTATAATTTTTCCAAAAAAATGAGTAATTAACGATAAAATATTACTAATTTTTTCCAAGAATTAGTAATTAGCGAGAAAGATATTGCTGAATAAGCAAAAAAATAAATAATTTGTGGAGAAATGTTGTATTAATTTTGGAAAAATTAATAAATAAAATTTACTAATGTATTTTTTAATAGGTACTGATTAAATATTCGTATTAATAATAACTTATGTGATATCGTATGACATTCGATACAATAAATACTAATGTGTGAAATATTCGAAAGATCTAGTTGCTATAAAAAATAAAACAACTTTTTGAATAGAGTTGTTTGAGCTTATAACCATGACTCAATCCGTACACACAAGTACGTAAATATACACAATACTTTTCTACAAATTACTTGTTTTTTCTTAAAATTATAAATATTTTGTCGCTAAATACTAATTTTTTAGAAAAATTAGAAATATTTTGTCACTAGTTACTAATTTTTTTGAAAAAACTAGAAATATTTTGTCACTAATTACTAATTTTTTTTTGAAAAATTAGAAATATTTTGTCACTAATTACTAATTTTTTTGGAAAAATTAGAAATGTTTTCTCACTTACTAATTTTTTTGGAAAAATTGGAAATATTTTCTTACTAATTACTAATTTTTGACTAATTATTAATTTTTCGAAAAAATGATTAATAAAATCAATATCGTTGACGAAAAAATCGATACTGCCGATCACTGCCCCAAACTACTATACAAACACTTGACTCGGGATAGTTCAAGAATTTTCCTCGACGGTGAATTCTCTTCAGAGAATTTCAGGATTCTCGAAGGCAATCATAACTTTATATTCGAGATATCCTGAGGGAACTAGCTTACGACTCCAATCTAAAGTGTAAAGAATTCTCTACAAATTGGGACCGCCCCACTTCGTGGACAATTCCCATCATATTTTTCGTTAAGAGATTATACGCAGTCAGAAGGTCAAACAAAAGCAATTTTCCAAGCATTTTTTTCTGGAAAGACATTTTAATTAATTAACATAAAAATTGATATAAATATTTTTGTAACTTTTAACCAGCTGGGCAGTACCTAAAGTACTCGGTATTTGCGACGTACTTGAAGTACTTAAAAAGTACTTCAAATACTCGAAGTGCTTAAAAAGTACTTCAAATGATTGAAGTACTTCACAAGAACTTCAAGTACTCCAAAAATACTCCAAGCACTTCAATTACTACAAAACTACTCAACTTCAAATGATTGAAGTACTTCACAAGAACTCCAAGTACTCCAAAAGTACTCCAAGCACTTCAATTACTACAAAACTACTCAACACACTTCAAAAGTACTTCAAGCACTTCAAATACTCCAAAGATCGGAAGGTACTTCAAGTACTTCAAGGGCTCTACTTAAATTTTCAAGTACTCGGCCTGTACTTCAAGTATTGCACTTAAAATTTCAAATACTTTTCTCTGCTTGAAGTACTTTTTAAGTACAAGTATCAATTACTTTTGAATGTTTCTTGCTGATGGTTGCATGTACAAAGCTTTTGAATAT